>PVKH010025199.1:0-13463 GCA_004027955.1 Chaetophractus vellerosus | reverse complement strand
TGAAAATTTCCCAACTCTCATGAAAGAAATGAACATACATGTCCAAGAAGTACAGCTTACCCCAATCAGAATAAACCCAAAGAGACCTTCTCCAAGACACATACTACTCAGAATGTCAAATGTAAAAGGTATAGAGAAAATTCTGAGAGCAGCAAGGGAGGAACAAATCATCACATACAAGGGATGCCCAGTAAGACTTAGTGCACATTTCTCATCAGAAACTATGGAAGGGAGATGTAGTTCAAGTGGTTGAGTGCCTAATTTCCATACACTAGGTCCTGGGTTTGATCCCTAAAAACAAACAAATGAAAAAAACCAACTCTCACTGGGGAGCAGATGTAGCTCAGTGACTGCCTGCTCCCCATGTATGAGCACCTGGGTCAAATCCCTGGTACCTCCTGGAAAAAAAGTTGAACTGGAGAAACTAGAAAAAGAATAGCAAACCATTACGAAAGCAAGCATAAGGAAAGAAAGAATAAAGATAAGGGCAGAAACAAATGAAATTGAGAACAAAAATCAATAGAGAAAATCAACAAAACCAAAAGTTGGGGGAGTGGATGTGGCTCAAGCAGTTGGGCACCCGCTTCCCACATGGGAGGTCCCAGGTTTAGTTCCTGGTGTCTCCTATAGAAAGCGAGCAGACAGATGAGCGTGCCATCTTGGGGTGGGGGTGGGGACACATCAAAAGTTGGTTCTTTGTAAAGATCAATAAAATCGAAAAACCCTTAGCTAGACTAACAAAGATAAAAAGAGAGAAGATGCAAATAAATAAATATAGAAATTAAAGGGGAAAGTTATGACAGACCTCACAGAAATAAAAAGGATCGTAAGAGAATAATAGAAACTGTATGCCAACAAACTAGAGAACCCAGATGAAATGGACAAATTCCTAGAAACACACAAACAACCTACACTAATGCTATAAGAAATAAAAGAACTTAACAAACCAATCAAATTTAAAGAGATTTAATCCATCATCAAAAATCTCCCAATAAAGAAAAGTCCAGACCAGAAGGCTTCACAGATGAATTTTATCAAGCATTTTGAGATGAATTAACACCAATTCTGTTTAAACCTCCAAAAAATTGAAGAGGGAAAACTACCCAGTGCATTTTATGAAGCCAACATTACTCTAATACCAAAGCCAAATAAAGAGACTACAAGAAAAGAAAATTACAGACCAATTTCTCTAATAAACATAGACGCAAAATTCTCAATAAAATACTTGCAAATAGAATCCAACAGTATATCAAAAGACTTATACACCACACCCAAGTGGGATTTATTCCTGGTATGCAAGGGTGTTTCAACATAAGAAAATCAATAAATGTAATACACCACATTAACAAATTGAAGGGAAAAAAATACATTATCATCTTGATAGATGCAGAAAAGGCATTCGACAAAATCCAGCATCCTTTCTTAATAAAAACTCTTCAAAAGATAGGAATAGAAGGGTTCCTCGATATAATATAGGGCATATACGAAAAACCCATAGCCAACATCATACTCAATGGGGAAAGGTTGAAAGCTTTCCCTCTAAGATTGAGTACAAGACAAGGATGCCCACTGTCATCACTGTCTTTCAACATTGTGCTAGAAATTCTAGCTAGAGTGACTGGACAAGAAAAATAAATAAATAAATAAAAGACATCCAAATAGGAAAAGAGGAAGTAAACTTCTCACTATTTGTGGATGACATGATCCTATATTTAGAAAATTCTGAAAGGTCTACCACAAAACTACTTGAGCTAATAAAATGAGCTTAGCAAAATGGCAGGATACAAGATCAACATGCAAAAATCAGTAATGTTTCTTTACACTAAGATTGAACAATTTGAGGAGGAAATCAGGGGAAAAGTTCCATTTACAATAGCAACAAAAAGACTCAAATACCTACAAATTAATTTAACCAAAGAAGTACAGGACCTATATGCAGAAAACTACAAAACAATGCTAAAAGAAATAAATGAAGACCTAAACAAATGGAAAGACACTTCATGTTCCTGGATTGGAAGACTACATATTGTGAAGATGTCAATCCTACCCAAAATAATTTACAGATTCAATGCAATACCAATCAAAATCCCTATAGCCTACTTTACAGAAATAGAAAAGGCAAATACCAAATTCATTTGGAAGAGAAAGTGCACCCAAATAGCCAAAAGCATTCTAAAAAAGAAGGGTGATGTGGAAAGAATTTCACTGCTTGACCTTGAAACATATTACAAAGCTACAGTGGCCAAAACAGCATGGTACTGGCATAAAGATAGACACATCCATCAGTGGAACAGAACTGAGAGTCCAGAAAGAAACCCTTACCTTTATGGCCAATTGGTTTTCGACAAACCTATCAAATCCTGGTTAACAGGACAAAACAGTCTCTTCAAGAAAGGTGCTTTCTTGGACCTTACACCCAAAGCATGAGCAACAAAGAAAAAAATAGATAACTGGGACCTCCTCAAAATTAAACACTTTTGCGCCTCAGAGGACTTTGTCAAAAGGGTTATAAGGCAGCGGACTCAATGGGAGAAAATATTTAGAAATCACATATCCAATAAGGGTTTAATATCCATGATATATAAGGAGAAGCTACAACTCAATAATAAAAAGAAAAATGACCTGATTAAAAAATAGGCAAAAGACTTGAATAGATATCTGTTCAAAGAAGAATTACAAATGGCAAATAAACACATAAAATTTTTTTCAACATCACTAGCAATTAGGGAAATGCAAATCAAAGCCACATGAGATATCATTTCATACCTATTAGAATGGACACTATTAAAAAGAGAACGACAAATGTTGGAGAGGATATGAAGAGACAGGAACACTTATTCACTGTTGATGGGAATATGGAATGGTACAGCCACTGTGGAGGACTGTTTGGCAGTTCCTAAAGAAGTTGAATACATATTCGCCATGTAACCATTCATATAAAACGTAAATATAAATCAATTTATAAAGATGAAATTAGATTAGTGGTTATGTAGGGCTGGGGAAGGATAGAGGGATTGAAAGGTGACTGCTATGGGGTGTGGAGTTCTTTCTGGAATTTAGCAATAAAATGATTGTAATAGTTTTTCAGAGGCTTTAATCTAAATGGTCCCGCCCCAGGGACTGCAAACTATAACCACCTGCTTTTTTTAAAAAAAAGATTTATTTATTTACTTTTATCCATTTTTACCCCCCCCCCACACCCTGTTTTTGTGTTTTTGTGTCCATTTGCTGGGTAATTCTCTGTGTCTGTTTCTTGCCCTTTCTTCTCATCCTTTTCCTCCTGTCTTCACTGGAATTCAATCTTAGGAACCTCTGACGTGGGAGGGAGGTGTCCTACCGCCTGCACCACCTTAGTTCTTGTTTTTTCACCATGTCTTGTCTTGGCTTTCCTTTGTGTCACTCTCCTGTTACGTCATCATCTTGCTGCATGGCTCGGCAGGACCTGGCACGCCTGCACGCGGGGCCTAGAGGCTTGCGTGCCTTCTATATTTTTATTTTCCTGGGAGGTCCCAGGGATCAAACCCAGGTCCCTACATATGGGAGATGGATGCCGATCATTTGAGCCACATCCACCCCCACCATATGTTTTTTTTTTTAAACTTTAAATTTAAAAATTTAATATCAAAGCAGAGACAAAATATAATTTTAACATTGTTTTAATCAAGTAACATAATTGTTACTTGATTTAAACAGGATATTTTTAAGACAGTTGGCTAGAGCAAAGTGAAGGATTACTCTATTAGGATATCCTCTGTGAATAAAATTCAGGTTGTGGGGAGGTGACTGTGGCTCAATTGGTTGGGCCCCCGTTTACCATATGGGAGGCCCTGGGTTCCATTCCCGGGGCCTCTTGGTGAAGACAAGCTGGCCTGTGCAGCACGGTGAGCTGGCCCTGCAAAGGGAGACAAGCAGACACAGAAGGACGCACAGGAAATGGACACAGCAAGCACAAGCAGCAAGGGGGGTGGGGATAAATAAATAAATAAAATAAATCTAAAAAAAAAAAAAATTCAGGTTGTATCAATTTTAATTTCACTGGAAGTTTGGCACCAGACTGAATGAACACTGGTCAAAGCCATTATTTTTTTCTTTAGTGTTTAGAAGCCCTGAACATTTTTTTCCTTCAGACTAAAAGAAAAGCTCTGTAACAGAACCTCATTAGCTTGACCCTGGGTATTTTGCGTGCAATTTAGTTTAGGCTAGCAGTATCTCCTATATAATTTCAGTTAATGCAAGTAAGCTGGTATTGCCTTAAGAATTTAAAACCTAGGTAAGATTGATGCGCATTTGCGAAAACTTCTTTGGTGTGACAATGCACATTCCTTCCAGGGTTCAGCCCTCACTCTAGTCTCACCAGATTCTCTCAAAAGGCAGCTGAAGACCAAATCTTAATTCTCCAGTAAGATTGCTAGGTTTCAATTCCTTAAAACATCAAACTAATAAGTTTTATTCTATCAAATGTTTGTATAATTTCAATGTGAAAATTTTTACATACATTTGTTAAGGTCTCATTAAAATCTGTGAGATGGGTCACAATGGATTGAGTCAAGAGAGGTGAGTGATAGAAACCAGTGCTCCAGACAACAAAATGAGCTCTATGGATTCTTGATTCCCACAATGAACTTTTTATGGAAAGGGACAAATGCACTAAGTGTTACCTTGAAAAAGATGATTACTAAGATATAGTCAGAACCCATATTAAGTGAGTTTAGATAACTGGGGCAAGGAATTCACAAGGAGGTTATCAACTTGTCCAAATCGAAAGCTCTGGGTGGGCAGGGTCAGGCCCTGGTCAACTGCACCCAGTGACCATCATCACAGATTTCTTGGGTATCTGGCTATATTCAATGTGAAGTAAAAAACATCCCATCTTACACCAAAATATAGGCTTTGACTTAGAAGTATGTTTTTAGCTTTTTTGTTTGTTTGTTTTAAATAAGACATTTCAAAAAAAAAAAAAAATCAAGTTTGAGACATAGTAACACTTATTTTGGCAAGAAAGCAACCAAAATCTAAAAAACACAAGTTATGACCAAATGTAAAAGGCATTAAAGAACCATAATATCAAGAAAACAACAACAACAACAACAACAAAAAACAGTGAACAAACAAAAGATGCAGTATGTCTAAACATCTTGAAATTATAATCTAAATCATAAAGGTAAAAACTGAAAAATTATGCTCATTTTTTGCTAGGGATTAAGTGCACCTTTTCCTGCTTCCCCCAAACAAAATCACAGAGCTTGCTGTGTAATCATACACCCAAATTTGAGTTTCCTCTCAGTACAAAGCTATAGCTACATTCACATAAAATGCATATTTGCTAATGTAATAACTTCCCTGGCTCTTCCAATGTGCAATGCACATGACTTCCAAGACTACAATTTGGGGCAAGTGTACACAAACTGAAAATCAAAACAAAACAAAAAACACTCAAGTTTCAAAACCTGCTCTTAAAATTATTAATAGGATACTCAGGTCATTTTTACTTCTCAATTAAGATAAAGATGTTGCACTGCCATTTGATTATCAGTCCACCCTGGCATGGTTAGAATGTACATTACCATATGCCAATATAAGGGACTACAGAGAAAACTTAAAAACAAACTATTTTTGAACGGTGGAATAAGGTAATTACAAATAAGTTTAGGTCTATATTCTGCTGGAGACCATTTTGCAGTCTCAGTCAGCATCTAACAATATCTTATCTAATAGGCTCCAAGGATCCTATCAGGTTAAATGACTGTGCAACAGATTAAAAAGGAGCCAATTATTTCAGCCTAAGTCATTCAGAGCCAAAAATCTGAAGAATGACCAAAACAAGTCTTTATTTTTTTATAACTGTATAAATGTGCTCTATGTGTCCACCACTAGTTTTTAAAAAAGAAACATGCTATGAATAAGCAAACTACATTTGCCAACTAATGTGTATGGACTCCCTAGATGTCTCACTGGGCTTAATTACAGACCACTCAGAGTAAAACATTTTCAGTATAAAGTGTAGCATGATGTTAAGCCATTTTAGCTTTTGCACATACATGTTGCACTTCTGGCTGATAATGCAGAAAATCTGAAGTATTACACTGCTAAGCTAGGTTGCATCCATCACTTTAAATGGCATCAATATCTTTGTTGTCCGACTTCACAGTTTCAACTTTAGGTACACTGGCAGTCTTTGAATATACCACCTCAATGTTCTCATCTTCATCTTCCTCTTCACCTCTAGAAGATTCCTCCTCTGCCTCCTTCAACCATTTTATAAATGGTTCTGGGGCCGGCTGTATAGCCCAGTGGATGGGGTGCCGGTTTACCACATGGGAGGCCCCGGGTTCGGTCCCTGGGGCCTCTCTGGGCAGGCGGACCACTTGAGAAGACAAAAGCCACCGTGGGCAGGGCAAAAGCTGCCACGGGCAGGGCAAAGCCACCATGGGCAGAGCAGAGCCGCCTGCGAGCAGAGTGGAACTGCCCGCAAGCGAGGCAAGCCGCCCGTGAGTGGGCAAGGCCACCGCTCACTGGTGAAGCTGACTCGGCACATCCCCGCAGCGGGGGTGGGGGGTGAGGAAGCAGAAAATAAAAAATAAATCTTAAATGGTTCTGCTTTGACACGAATCTCTTTGGCAGGTTCTTTTGAGACATACTTCTTAGAGGTCTTTTCTGACCAGCTGATGATAACCTCTTCTTCCAAAAGGTCTGCGTCATAGATCTCCTTCAAGATGTGTGGAATCTTGGAGATGAGCTGAGCTTGATGCAGGGCTACCACACACTCCAAACCATGAAGAAAGTACCGCTGAGCCTTTTTGTTGTTATGACAAAATCGCAGGAAATGGCGCCTGTATTTCTTAATTTGTTCCCTATTCTTCTCATTAAAAAGAACTTCAGTCAAAACAAGACGGCCCATGGCTTTTACATCTAGTCTTTCTGCTTCAGCAACAATTTCTTTGTCAGATGAATCAATAACACCCTCTTCTTTCTTTATCTTAACGAAGTCAAACAGGATGTTGACCCGTTCTTCAATGGTCCTTTCCAAATCATCACTGAGTGTCAAAACTTTTGCATGGTCACTGATTTCAACCATTCTGGACCTCTGAGCTTCCTCAGTTGTATCTTCATCCCAATAATCATCATCCTCCTCTTCTACAGTGTGTGGAGGAGGGCTGATTTCATTTGGTGGTGGTGGTGTCTCACTGCTGGATACAGAGCCATTTTCCCTGTCTCTGCCCTTCCTAATTTTCTTTTCCTTCTCTTTCTTTCCTGTACCACTGTCACTATTCTCAGATGGATTTTTGAGAATGAACGTGCAGAGTTTATGATGTGTGTCAAGCATGCCTCTATAGCCACAGGCTTTACAAGAATTACCAATTGTTTGCTTCTTTGGGTTAACATGCAGTTCTGTTTCAGGATTCTCACACTCAGGACAGAGAACAGATTTTTTAATGAATCCATCCAACATGTCTTGCAGCTTATTTGCCTCATGAGATCCACTGACAATGTAACGGCCATTCTTAACATCAAACTGGGTCTGTGCTCCCAGCTTACAACCAAAATATTTGGTGGGATCTTGGCAATCAGACTGGGCATCTTGTAGCGATAGAACTGGTCTGGTACCCTGAGGTTGACGTTGACAGACATTTTGGCTTATTAGTGGCTTTATCAATAAGATGAAGAGATCTTTGATTGCAAATTTTTGGTATCCTCTGTCTGGAGAAGAAGGGATGACATAAACGACTGCAAGAGTGCTCTGTCTCTGACATGAAAAAATTTTCGCCACTGAGGCTGTAAGCATCTTGCTTGTTATGCTATGTTTCCCCAATTCAGGTACCAATGGCTGCGCAACAGCTCGTTTACGTCAAATAAGACAAACCCAACGCTGCTCGCCTGGGACTGGGATGAAGTGAGATGATGGGACGCGTGTTATCAATCCGAGTCCGAGGAGGCGGCGGAAGCATGGGCAGAGGCACAACGAAGGAGCGGCCGGGTCAGGTGCCGCCGCAGAGCAGCCGGGAGGGGCTGTCCCAGCTACGTCAGCGGTCCACACCTGTCAGCGCCTGGAGCCGGTGACCTGGACGCGGCTCCACCGGACTCACCTCTGGAATGTTCTCGCTCTGTCTCCACCATATGCACAGGGAGTATTATATGTAGACTTGGAGAATATGGGAGTAATGAATGGCTTTCCTTAACTTCTTTCTCAAGGCTCCAAACTAGACTGGTTTTCCGTGGCATTTCTTCCCGTCTTTGCCTTTCTTTTCTATTCGAGGAATCTACTGCTCTCAGTGTTCTGCATTGCCTGAAAATGTCACCACTACTCAAGTTCTTTCCTCTTCCCACTGTCCTATTTTTCTGGTCATTCCTTCCACCCTTCCTGACTTTGAATGGAAGAGCCAACCTTATCATAAACTATCTTATCACTACTTTCCTTCTAGACTTGAAACCATACATTCATCATATATTATAGAATCTTAGAGTCACTGGTTCTTTTTGACTGTACTGTTTGTTTCTGACTGTTCTGGAAAATTTATTTTTTAAACATCAAAAAGATCCCGTTTTGCTTTCATTGACTTCTGGACCTGAAACTATCCCAGAAGCCTGTGTTTTCAAGAAGGTAGATCCCTAATAGATCCTAAATTTTCACTCACAGTGAGAAATGTCTTCAGTTTTCCTGAGACAACAATTCCTAAACGGGCTATGTGGCACTTAAGAGAATTTTATTTTGAGAATTTTGATTCCTTCTGAGCTCTATGAGTGGTTTATCATATTCCAAAGTAAGGCTCAGGATTTATCTTTTCTTTATCAGTGATGCTGCTACTTCTATGTCACACACACATGCACACACAAGTAATAGTTATTTTAAAAACCAATAGCTATGCCAATCTTATATTTCATTAGTCTGCAATGTTGGTATTGGAAAAATGGAAGACAGCATGGAGTAACGGAAAAAATACTAAGCTAGGAATCAGGAAACCTGACTCTAGAGTTCTAGATGAGGAATAAATAATTGTCCAATAATACAACTTTGAGCAAGTATAAAACCTAAAGTGAACCTAGAGGCTTCAAGTATTCAAGCTCAAGTGGATCATAGCAAGTCTGAGGTAAACCACTTGTGAGAAAGGATTGCTTATTTTTCCTGCTTCCCATAGACTCTAACCTTCTCATTCAGGTATCCACAAAAATCTCATTCTACTATCTGAAACACATAATCTGCCCACCCAGACAATTAGTAATTCATAAAAGTAAATATGCCATTTTTGAAGAGAAAACAGTAAAGCTAAGTGATATTCTAGGTAGGGAAACTAAGCCTAGAGTAAAATAAAATTATCTGATTTTAAGAATGCCAGTATTTATTTTTAACAAGGAATTTGTCAAAGTTGCCATAAATATACTGGAAAGGTAAATTTAAATCATTAATTATTACTGCTGCTGCTGCCTACTACCATTACTACCCCTAACTTTATACAGGGCTTCTACTTGCCAGGCACTGGGCTAAGTGGTTCATATATATTAATTCATTTACTCCTCAACCCTATTGAAGTAGGTGCTATTATCAATCCTGTTGTTCTTATGTAGAAACTGAGGTAAAGAAGAAAGCCAGGGTTTTTAAAAAAACTTTTTGGTTCCACAGACCCCTTTGTTAGTCAGGTGAAAACCATGGACCCCTTACTAAGTCCACACTATATTGTGTATTATTTAATAAATTTATCACACCCACACCAACATGTCCCCCCAGAATGCTTGTTTGAATTTCAATTCAAGTTCACAGACCCCTTGTTAGGAACCCCTGAGATAAGCAACTTGCTTAAGGTCATATAACAAGTGGCAGCACCTGGATGTCAATTAGGGTATCTGTCTCTGGAATCCAAGCTCACCACCACTATTACTACTCTATAATGATTTCACATAATAAAAGCTAATAGTTAATGAGTGTTTACTACATGCCAGACACAGTTCTAAAATACTTAATAGTACCAACTCACTTAATTCTCATAACTCCCTATGAGGGAGGTTATTATTATTACTCTTATTTTACTGAGAGAGAAAACAAGACCAAGAATGTCGCTTAAAAAATTGTTTGCATTTAAGGAAGTTACTTTTTCCTTAGTAAAGAACATTTTTTCTAATTAATACATATCTTTAGAAAGAACTGTTACTATTCCACTTAGAGCTTCCCCCCATCTTATTAAATATATTGTCCTAAGTCTCAACTCTTCCCCACCCACCCCATGAACTGATACTCTTTTTCCAGGTTTCTTGTAACAGTTAGCCTTCATTTTGAAATAGACTTTAAAATCTCTATTTAAAAACAAACAAAAAACCCCAAATAGATTGAAAGTTAAAAAAAAAAAAAAAAAAAAGGAACCTTGGGGGCAGTAGGTTCAAAAGATAATAGATCATCTTTTGGAGCAGATGGCATAACAACTGCTGGAAATGTTCCATTCGCTCCTTTTTTATTTTCTTCTTTCTGTTTAGGCAAGGAAATATCTTTTTTAAATTGTTCATCAGACTCTTCATAATTATTTTCATAAGGATTTAAATCAAAGTCTGTATGTTCTAATAAAAGTTCAGGAATGGCAAAAAAAAAATATCTCTATTTAACACACATATTCTAGACAATAATATAGAATGCCAGAGTGGGTAAAGAATTATGATGGTTAAGGGTAGATTCTTCCATTTACATTTCTCTCTTATTACTCTCCCCTAATTCCTTTTTTTAAAATTTTATCATCATTTCCCCTCCACCCCCCCGCTTGTTCTTGCTGTGTTGATTTTTTGTGTTCTTCTGTGTCTGCTTGTCTCCCCCCCCCGTTGTGGTGACCCGCCGAGTCAGCTCATTGCGTGGCGGCCTTGCCTGCTTGCGGGTGGCTTGTCCTGCCATGGCGGCTTGTCTTCTCAAGGCGGTCTGCCCGCTCAAGGAGGCCCCGGGAACCGAACCTGGGGCCTCCCACGTGGTAAACCGGCGCTCTACCAATTGAGCTACAGCTGGCCCCTCCCCTAATTCCTTTAATGCACAGAAGGATTATGGCAGGCAAGAACAAACTAGGTTCATGTTCTTGGCAATGCACTTCTGTTTATAAGGGATATGATGCTAAAATAAAAGCAAGGGCTTTATCATGTTCCTCCAGGGAACAAAAAATAATACTCCAAAAAACAAGGAAAATTATGTGATTTTTTTTTGTCTGTAGCCAGTAAGACGTTAATAACCACTCATTCTAAGGCCCTAAGAA
The DNA here is from genome assembly GCA_004027955.1 of Chaetophractus vellerosus. Taxonomy (NCBI): domain Eukaryota; kingdom Metazoa; phylum Chordata; class Mammalia; order Cingulata; family Chlamyphoridae; genus Chaetophractus; species Chaetophractus vellerosus. The sequence goes on along the minus strand of PVKH010025199.1, from coordinate 2,247 downwards.
TAAGATAAAAACCACAAAAGTATTCCCAAATTAAAAAGTAAATATTTTCAATTTGCTAAAACACTTTGCTAACACTTAATAAAACTGATACCTCAATGTTCTCATTTTCTACCTACAGTGTCCTTGATGTCATTTGCCTTTTACTCCTTCAGTGACATCAAAGTCTATGTTTTACCAATGAACAGACTTTACATGTGAAAACACCCTACACTAAACTCTGCAAGAAAGAAAGAATCAGGCAGAATGATGAGGTAAAGCAGATAATGTAAACATTCAATCTAACTACCAATCTTCAGATAAAAAGCAGTAACAGAAAAGGACATAAAGGGAAAAACATGAATAAAATTATTAGGATTTGGTTAGTAATCATTTGGTAACTGACAATGAGTCTATATATTAATTGCGTCTCAAAGAAAGGAGATATTTGATTCCTGGCATTACTCTTTTCAGTTTTCTAATTCTGAAAATAATTCTTTCTGTATTAGTCTCTAGAATATTCAGTAATGAAGATTTTACTCTCTAACTCTTTTCCTTGGACAATGGCAGATTATCTTTTAGAAATTCTGAGTTTAAAAGTTAGTTCTGAAAAAAACTTTTATTTTTGTTTTGTTTGTTTGTTTCTTTTTGCTCCTTGTCTGCTTGGGTTTTTTGCTTCTTGTTTGTTTTTCTTTAGGAGGCACTGGGAACTGAACCCAGCACTTCCCATGTGGGAGGTGGGAGCTCAATTGCTTGAGCCACATCCGCTCCCTGAAAATAACTTTCTTGAGTAGGTCATCAACACTTCTTACCCAAGGATCTTCCACTCTCTGATGGAAAGGACTGAACTAATGAAAGATGACGTAAATGACGAGATTGAGAAAACATGGGAAGGCAATCCTTAAGTCTGATCCCAAATTTTCTACCCTGAGCAAGGTAGTTATTTTTTCAATCAGCTTCAGGTTCTTCACATGTAAAATGAGTATAATATCATCTTCTTTACAGGGATGTTGTGAGGATTAAATGAGACGTGTAAGGTAAATGACATATACAGGCACAAGGATCCCCAATATTACATTCCTTGCAGGACCATTGCAAGGGAGGAAATTCATGCCAAAATATAAGTACAAGGCCTGGTCCACAGCAAGTACTGACTAAATATCCATTTTCTTCCCTTTCAATAAGTCTTTATCAAATTAGACTATTTTGTTACTCATCAGTGGTCATACAAAGTTTGGTGGAGCTGAAAATTCCATGAAAAATATAGAGAGAAAGCAGTTTTACTTACATATTTGACATATTCTTTCCATTGCTGCCACCACTGCATAGAGATGATAAACCAATTGTGTCCAGGTTGTAAACCGTATCTGCTCTCTCGATCTAACCATCCTCTGTATATACAAAAGAAAGTCAACACATCAAATGAAGATGTGTGAAAACCATAACACCCACAAACTATCATTAGGAGTCTTTAAAAAGGGAAGTCATAAAACAAATATATGTACTCAGGAGTTGGCCACAATTGCACTTACTGAAATATTATTGTTTCCAGTGATAAGTCAGGTTCAAGAGTCATAGGACCATTATAAAGTATCATATTGACTTTTTTTCAACAGCTTTATTGAGGAATAATTTATTTGCCATGAAATTTACCTATTTTAAGTGTACAAGTCAATGATTTTTGGTTAAATTATAGTTATATGGAACCCTCACCAAAATCCAGAACCCTTAGGCCCATCTGCAGTCAATACTCAGCACCACTTAGCCCTTGGAAAATACTTATCTAGTTTCTATCAACTTGCCTTTCTGCACATTTCATATTAACGGTTTATTTCTAGTTTGCCAATCTATTCCACTGGACTAGATGCATGTCCTTATGCCACTGTTTTGATTACTGTAACTTGTAATAAAGTTTTGAAATTGGGGGAAAAATATCCTCTGACTTTGATCTTTTCCAAAATTGTTTTGCCTATTTGGGTTCCCTTGCAATCCCATATGAATTTGAGGATGGATTTTCCATTTCTGCAAAAAAGGCCAAGAGAATTTGACAAGGAATGTATGGAGTCTGTAGATTGTTTTGGGGAAGATTGTCATGTTAACAATACTGTCTTCCAATCTACAAAAATAGGATGTCTTACAATTTATTTAGGCCTTCTATAATTTCTTTCAGTTTGTAGTTATTAGTATACAAATGTTTCATCCAGATGCATAAATTTATTACTAGGTATTTTACTCATTTCAATGCTATAGCATTTTCTTTTCTTTTTTTTT
>PVKH010025198.1:0-13463 GCA_004027955.1 Chaetophractus vellerosus | reverse complement strand
TCAGACAAATTCTTTTAGCCAGTAATCTAGGTTAGGTCTACTGGTGACAAATTCTCTTAGTCTTCTTCCTTTTGATAATTCTTGATTTCTTTTTATTCTTTAAGGGTGTTTTTGGAGGTTATAGAATTCTGAGTTGACAGTCATTTTCTCCAATGCACTTTTTGTTGTCCTTCATGGCTTCTGATCAGAAATCTACAAACATTTGAGTTGTTTTTCTTCTATAAGTCAGGTGTTGGGATTTTACCTCATTGCTTTCAAGATTTTTTTATTTGTATTTACTTTTAGAAACTTGACTGCAAGTGTCTTGGTGTAGATTTGTGTTTATTTTATTTGGAATTTGTTTCATTTCTTGCATCCATCAGTTTATGTCTTCTGCTAAAATTGGGAAGATTTCACCCTTATATCTTTGGGTGGTTTTTCAGACCCTCCCCCTTTCTCATCTCCTTCTGGGACTCTGATGATAAACACATTAGATATTTTATTATGGTCTCACAGGTACCCGGAGGTCTCTTCTTTTTTGTTTTGGTTTGCTTTTAAAACTATTTTCTGTCTGCTATTAAGATTGCTTAATTTTTATTTTTCTGTTTTCCTGATTCTTTATTCTGTCCCTGTCATTAAGTTTTTTTAAAATAAAATCTTATTGAAGAATATCATTCACACATGCACATACATAAATAATAAGTGTATATTAAAAGTTGTGAACTTACAAAACAAACATGCATGTCTTCATACAGAGCTCCCATACATCACCTCACCACCAACACCTTGCATTGTTGTGAAACATTTGTTACAAACTATGAAAAAGCATTATCATAATATTACTAACTATAGCCCATCTCTTACATTTGGTGTATTTTTTCTTCAACCCACCTGATTATTAACATCCTGTATTATTATTATATATATTGTTCATGAGAGAATGTTAGCATATTTGTTCCATTAACCATAGTCCATTTTCAACCCCTGGATTCCCTGTGTTATACAGACCCATGCTTTGTACAATCCATTCAAAGTGTATACTCTGGCTCTCATTTTCATCACAGAGTTGTGCTGTCATCACCTTAGTCAATTTTAGAATGTTTTCATAACTCCAAAAAGAAAAATCCCTTAGCCCCTTATCCCCCCATTGTTGTCCATTAGAATTGAAACATCTCCTTGGTCATTGCTGCAAAAATGTTGCAATACTACTGTTACATATCATCCATAAGTTATGTTGGTTGTAATTTAAGTTTGTTTAGTCCGTTCATTTAAACTTAACTGCAATATTGCATTTATCAGTGGTAAAATTTCTATTTGGTTCTTCTCTATGTCTTTGATTGTCCTGTGGATAGAAGGAGAGGACTTCTGTTGGGTTGTTTTTATCTGTAACCATTTGCTTTTTCCAAGTTGTGACTTCTGCAGCTTCAATTTAGAACTTACAAAGAAAAAGGAAAACTGACTCAGTGATATGCCATTTCTTGTTTATTAAAGTCCTTAGCCAGTATGCCTTTTTCTTTCCACCTTTCTGTGTCTTTTTATTTTTGTTTTTGTTTTTATCTGATGTCCAGGATTTTTGGTTGTATTTCATGGGATAAGTAAGGAAAAGTATTTATATTTTGTCTTCATGGAAGTGAACAGTTCCCACATTAAATATTTTAATATACTTCTTTGTTACCTAAAATTCATCATGGGATATTTTTTTTGCAGGGGGGGGGGGTTGCTAAAGTATGATTTCCAAAAGCAATCATCATGACACTCATGCTAATATAAAATGGATAATTGCAAACGATTTAATTCAATTCATAATTTAACAAGGCTACTCAGCAAGATATTATGACATGCTCAATGAACATTTGAAGAAATATGTTTTTAGAGATAACTTATTAAGGAAATTTTAGGTTAAGCTTTCTGCATTTAATTCTAAAATGGTAATATCCTATAGGATAATACACTACAAAACTTGGGATTATCTTTCCCATTGGACAGAAATTATTTATAGTGATCAGAAAAAATCTGTACATTAACATGTAGCTTCATTTAGTCTGTGGCCTTTAATGCATAATCATAACAGAATTCACATTTGTTACCATAACCTCCAAATATCCTGGCTAACACACACAAAAAACTGGTATAAATATATGTGTCCTTACTATTTACATAGATGCATTAGGAGGGTTAACTTTTCAGGGAATGAAGACTAGAGAATTTGCTTCTCTATGGAAATTTTCAGAAGGAATCTCAGATTGAACTTTAAACTCCTCTATTAATAGCTCTTCTATCTTGAGGTTGGGGGGAATAAACATGACCAAGGTCTCCTCTTCACCGAGTTTCACCTGTCGTACTCATAAATTCAGGTGATTTTCCCTCTTCTTGCTATGGTCTGTGGCCTGTAAAGTTCATAGGGTATTATCTCGGTGGGTAGAGACTCACACAATAACTAACAAAATATTAAACTCCCATCCTGGGAAGTCCTGCTACATTCTCTAATAAAGTGGCAAGAATCTCTAGAGTACAAAGGCAGTCCAATAAAAGAAAACAGACCAATATGCCAATCTTTTGCTAGTAATGCTTGCATTTATGAACATTATTCTTGAAAAATTGAAATATAGCTTAATAATAGCTATTACCAAAGAGTTACCTCCTGAAATCCTCCTTGTTACTCAAATGTGGCCTTTCTCTAAGCAGAACTCAGCAAATGAACTCATTAATTACCCCCAGCATGAAATATGACTCCCAGGGAAGACCCTCCCTGGCACTGAGGATTTATTACGAAGTACCTACCAGTGATACATTTGGAAAAAGACCTTGATAAAAATGGGGAAACATTAAATACGAAAGAGGTCATTCCTGAAGTTATACTTGTCTCAGGTAAATCTCACTGACTGCCACAGTAAACAAAGCCTCAAACAAGGGTGCTCCTAAGGGCTCTAGAGACATCTGGACAATACAGGCAAGGCAGACAGCTCCATGAAATCAGCACCCCATCAGCGGGCCTTTCCTTGGAAAATTTCCCCAATGTAACAGGTTTAGACTCATTTATAATTTCCTTACACACAATTTTTCTCCCGTTTTTGTTTGAACTTATAATTAACCTATACCCATTAAATATGTGTCCCAGAGACTTAAGTCTTTGCTTTGTTCATATGCTGGTTGACCCTGAATCTTAGCAAACTTGCATCCAACACCTTCTCTCCAGTTCATCAGACTCACCCAGGACAACTGACAAAATGATGATGGACGATGCCCATCTTAAAAAGAGAATATTTACAACTGCAAACAAGACAGCTCCATCCATTGACCCATGAGATCTATACCCCCTTTCAATCTGAAGCAGAGCAGGCATAACCATCCCAAAATCCTCAAGACTGAGGAATGATAAAAAATAAGGGGGAAATGCAACCATGGACCAAAACCGACTTCTTATTGTAGTAACAGGAAAACATGTCACATCGATATAAAGATAGTTGTTACCAGAGGTTCTGAGGGGAGAAGGAAGAAAGAATAGGTGGAAGATAGGCAATTTTATGGCATTGGAATTTTCTACATGATACTGTAATGAAGTATACGGGCCATTATACATTTGGTCAAAACCTATAAAACTGTACAGTGTAAAGAGTAAAATATAATGTAAACAATAGATGTTGGTTAGTAGCAAGGCTTCAATACTTGTTCATCATCTCTAACAAATGCACCACACTAATGTAAGATGTTATTAGTAGGGGAAAATACGGGAGAGGGAGGTAGTAGGGTATATGGGAATCTTATATAATTTCAACGTAACTTTTCTGTAAATTAAAACTTCTCTAAAAATAAAGTTTATTACATGAAAAAATAGTTTCAATTTACAAAAGCAGAGTCTGCTAATAAGAGAGTAAAGTGGAGTTTAAGAAACAGAGAAAAACATCTTCGTATATCCATAAAAATAAAACAAAAAAATCAAGAATATTCCAATCAAATTACCATGATTAAATTCCCATCATCATTTCACTCAGTTCTATGAAATTAATTCGTGTCTGTCAGGATCTTGTCCTGGCATTTGTTTCCTTGAATCTCATCAATTCCTGGACTGAAGAGTCATGGAAATCTTTGCTCAGTTCACTGGTCCATTCAGAAAGCTGCCTTGGCAAGGTCAGCTTTGGAAGCTGCTACCAAGAATCTATTCTTGGAGTTATCAACAAATCAGATGGCCTGATACAGTCCTTTACATTACTGGAAACACATATTCTACACTGTCTTATGGGAGAAGCTTTAGACAAGCATCAGAGGGAGAAAGAAACTTGTTCAATATTTAGACTGAAAGGCTGTGGTTAATTTATTACAGTAACCAATGAAATCAGAAGAGAGTACAAGGTTCCACTGCAGTATAATACATAACAATTTTATAAGAGTTTGGTCAAAGTTTCCCTTGAGGGCAAGAATATTATGGACAGTGAGGCCATCAATAAATCTCCAAAGTCTTCCCATAAAACGTTACAATCTGAAATATTTATATTACCAATAATTTGCCTAAACATACTAAACCTTGCAAAAGCCGAACATCTATTTTTGGTCCACAACTCTTCCCATGCACTCAGAATGAAGGATTGAGCTAATTAAGACATATGACAACCACTAAACTAATATTTTTATATCTACGATTCTTATTATTATAAGATGAAACATCAAATCATTGTGATTTTCCAAGGTCCTCTGGGAAACCTCTAGGATCATTTTCAGGGTAAAAGACATCCTGAAATTAGTTTATATTTTATTTTAATTTTTTAGGTCCTGATCATGGGAATGTAAAATAAAAAATGTCTGCAGACTTGATTGCTAGATTGAAATAGGCTGATGAACACCTGCAAAATAATTATATTCTTACCTATTTAATCAAGGTGACAATAAAATATTTTTGAATAAAAAAGATTTGAACATAATTGTAAAGAACATTCATTTTTTTCAGAAGTAAGAAAATATTGTTCTTTGTTAATTTTCAGTTTTCAAATCTATTCTTTTATTTTGCAATAATCAGGCACATGATGAAGCAACTACAAAAAGAAAAAAAATCATTCTGGTGAGATTAAGAATCTCTGTGATAGCAGCATATTATACAGAATATAAAGAATACTTTTTCACTAGCCCTTGTTAATATTTCCAAAACCAATTAACTATTTTAACAAGAGAAAGACAAATTAGCATACATTGCAGTGAATGTTTCATGAGTTTTCCCTTCCACTTTTTACATGATCATCTTGTGAATAAGTCCATAAAGTTGTGCAAATTTCACCAAAATTTTAACATTTTCATAGTCAGTTTTCAGACTGTTATTATGAATCCCGGAAAATGAAACTAAATTTCCTCAAAGCCTCTATGACTTTCTAAAAACATTCAAGTCTTATCCTACACTATGTTCTTCCATATTATGAAAACATTCAGACTTTATTTTGCACCAAAACTTCACTTTTCCTTGTAAAAATAACAAGATCTCATGTTATTACATTACATACACAGTTGTGTTTTTCTACCGCTATTGCTCCTAATATTCTTTCAATCAATCCTATTAATTATTCATTTTATCAAAATAACTAACTTCTATTTCACAGAAAAAAAAACTGGAAGGATACATTATTAGCTGACTGTCATACATAAGCATTTTAGGAGTTTAGGAAAGCTTACAAATAGACATAAAGGAACTTTCCTCAGCCACATCCATCCTTTTTATATCTTCTGGAAGTGGAAAAAAATATGCAAGTTTATTAACACTCTTCACAAAGATACAGACCACGACAATAAAAGTAAGATGCAGATGTTTATAAACTGCTGGCTGGTCACTTGTTTTTGTAAATGAACTTTGACTGGAGCACAACCATGATCCTTCGTTTTTGTATTGTCTATGGCTGTTTTTGCCCATTGCAGCAGAGTTGAGTAATTTGGACAGAGAACATATGGTCCCAAAGCTTACAATATTTACAAATCTCTGGCTTTTTACAGAATAAGTTTGCCAACCCTTAATCTAGGGATCTGAGGTTTATAATGTGTTAATTAGCCCGAGGTTAAATTATTACCAACAAATTTTGGGAATTATGTGTAAAAGGTACAGTCAGTCTGCTCTAACACTAACTTTGAAAATGTGAACTTGTTCCAACACCTTTGATATATTAGGAAATAATATGGCCTTAATGCAAAATTAGATTTCACTTATGCACAATTATATCCACGGAAACACCTGAAAAAAGAAAAACAGCCAGCAGCACGGTACTGTAGGAACACACAAACCACTCACACGAGCACATTCTCCAATGAGCACGCCTCAGGAGTGGGCGCCCACACGCACTGGGTACAACTATCCTTCCACTCTCAGACAGCCCTCTGCTACCAGTTCATAATCACAAGTTACAACCTTTTGGACACCCACTTCCCCTAGCAAATTCTGATCTTGTTCAAGGAAAAGTGTTCTATTTATTGGAACTTAATATGTAAAACTGTACTATCATTTTTTAAATTTATTCATTACATATCCCCCCTTTCTCCCTGCCCTTGCTGTGTTCATTTTTTTGTGTTCTTCTGTGTCTGCTTGTCTCCCCCCGCTGCGGCGACCTGCCGAGTCAGCTCCCCACGCCGTGGCCTGCCTGCTCATGGCGGCTTGCCCTGCCTGCGGGGGCTTTGCCCTGCCCGCGGCGGCTTGCCCTCTCAAAGCGGTCTGCCCGCTCGAGGAGGCTCCGGGAACCGAACCCGGGGCCTCCCATTTGGTAAACTGGCGCCCTACCAATTGAGCTACAGTCAGCCCCCTGTACTGTACATCTGCATGCTTATACATGTGTGTGTGACAGAATTTTTGAGTGTTGCATCCCTAAGCCCATATTTCCAGAAATCTCTTGGTTTTTATTATTTAATTTTGCTCATCATAGTGATGTTCAGGAATGCATATGTTGATATATATATAAAGAGAGATTTCATGAAAGAAGATACTGAAAGATCTAAAAGGATATAGAAAAATCAACATCATCAGTCTCCAGAATGCAAATTAAATCACGGGGAGAAATTATTACACAAACATGCTAAAGGTGAAAATTGAAAAGGAGCAGCAGTGCCAAGCAGTGTCGTGATCAGAGGCAGCAGCAGGCTCACAAATAGCTGGGGGGAGTGTCAGATAGTTGAACCACTGTGAAAACTGTTCACACGCACCTACGCTGTGACTTAGCGAGTCTTCTCCTGGAACATGTGCGAGAGAAATGGTTTACTCATGCTAGAATGTGAACAGAACTTCCTTTCATAATCATCCTAAACAGGATACCCCCAAGTGTCCATTATAGTAAGCACGACTCAGCAATTAGAAAGAACATAGAGCAACATGGAAGAATGTCAGTCATGTAGTGTCAAGGGAAAGAAGGTGGATGTAAAAGCTGTGACTGTGTGGGATGGTTTTGATCATACCAGCTTCTAGGGTAGGCAAAGCTGATCCATACTGAACTCAAAACACTGGCTGTCTCTGAGGGTGGGTAACATCGACGGGAAAGGGGCATGTGATTGATGAATATGTTCTGTGCATCAATCTGGCTGGTAATCACATGGAGGTGTGTACACATGTAAAAAGCCATCCAGCTTCACTCATTACTACTTGTGCATTTTCTTGCATTCAAAATATCTCAATAGAAAATGTCAAAAAATCAAATTAGTATCAGGTCAAGTACCATCTCTTAAATTTTGCTTTCTCTGAATCTTCCAGAAATTGTTTTTCCTTTCTCAATCCATTACTGTAGCAATTAAATAAAAACTCTTTTCATACATTTCCACTTTTAGCATTTTAATACAATTATCTGGGTAGTTAATTGACATAAAGCACTAAGCTCATTGAGTGGAAGATCTTCTAGGAATTCAAAGGAGACTAAGGCAGAGCTTTATCCAGGGTGTGCACATATTGTATTTTATTAAATTGGGATGAATTGAATGGGAAACGCATGGGTGCATATCACTTCCAATGAATAGCATTTCCGATATTTATGCATATAGCTTTATTATACTTTGGCTGTGTTCCAGAAGAGTTTCATGTAAGTAGATATTAACATAAATATAACTGTAATGTAAAATGATTTTCCTAATCATTCATCTAAAATATTGTGGTGGAGATTTAAAAATTCTATAAATTAAAATATTACTTTTATTTTTCAAACAGTCCAGCTTAAAAAAATAATGCACACTGGTATGGATATAATTTCACACCCATACCGACACATAATGTTAAAATTTAATGAATTATTCAATTCACTGAGGGTATTATTCAGTAACATTCAAGAATGTATTCTATTATAAATTCACTCTAATTCAATATCAAAAAACTAATATTCCAGAAATCCTATGTAGATCTCTGCACTGTCCAAGATAAATGCAGATTGAGATGGATTTTTCAGAGGGTTTCAAATTTTACACACTTCTCCCCGCAAGCAGTCAAAATTCCAAGGAAGCCGAAGAACCACTCCAGGGTTTGGTGCTTCCAAAGGAATTTAAGAATCCCTCAATAGGCTAACTTCTATGATATCAGGACTACATCCCGAGCCCTCAATAATGCTAATATTGAAAGGGGTTAATATGGTTTAAACTTGTGCATTAAACTCAAAAATCTTAAAATTTTTTAGAGTGTTTAAAAAATTCCTGAACGTTGGCTCTTTATTTAAAAATTTGATTTTCTTTTATAAATTTCACCATAAACAAATTAGTTATCTAAGAACACTAACTGTGTGCTGGACTCATTTTGATCATTTCTATTTTGAAAATGGAATGTGATCGCTACCTACACCATTTGCCCAAACCTCCTATCCTCTTTCTTTCCATTAATATTTATGAGGGGAAACAATGTAGATGTATGCCATTTACATCACAATATCTAAAGAAGGCTTTTCACGGTGTTTATCATATCTAGCAATTACACAGGCTTTTAAATTTCTTGGGTTTTTCCTGAAACAATCCATTAGATAGTTCAGCAATAAATCCCAAAAAACCCAAAATACAATATAACAGCTGATGAACACTTAGTGTAAGAACTGACCCTGGGAAAACCATTATCATAACTTCCTTGACCTCAGAGGGGTCTGTTGACACTGCGCTATATATATATCACCCCAAACATTTATTAAGTGTTCCTGAATGCCTGGCATTTAGGGAAGGAGTCTAAATAGAAATGCTGTATCTGCAGAAAATTGGATTAGGAATGAGGTAGCTTTTCTCCCTATTTGTAAAAAAAAATACTTTCAGGTTACACCGATTGGAAGAAATATTTACATTTAAATAGAACCATGATTATTATTTAGAAAATGGTCTTGAGTAAGAAGATTAGTGAAGGTCATGTTTCTTTCATTTAAACCAATAAGCCATTGTGCTACCAATTAGAAACTACAAGGAAATACACATTTTAAATGATATTTTCATTTTCAGCATTGAAAAATTTGGTGGAGAAATGTTGACCATTATACCAACACAATAATGATTGAAAATCTACCTGTCAGGATTAGCATCAGTTAAGAGGAAGGAAAAATGCTTTGAAGAACATGGGGGTTGAATAGAAGTAAAGCAAGTGTGTGTATGTGAGGGTGTGTTTGTAAATGTTATGTACATGTGACAGTGTGTGTCTGAGTGTATGTTTGAGTATGTGGGTGTGGGTGTGTGTTCAATTATTTATTGTCACGATAACTTGCTGCTTTAATCATTTCTTTTAGAATTTTACCTATTTCAAAATGACTCATATCCAAGTGCGGCAGTTTGAGATTATTTATGAATTCCAAGAAGAGAGATTATATTTGTAAACTGTTATGTTCCCCTGAGTGTGGTCCCCGTTGGTTGTATTAGATACAGCTGAAATGTCTTTGATTAAATTATGTTAAGATAGGGCTTTGATTTGACCAAGTCAGCTTAAGTCCCTGTCTCCTTGTTGGGCTGATATAAGCACCCAGTCAAGAAGAGAGAAGATACATGGGAAGTGAGAGCTCCATAGATGCCAGAGGAGAGAACTTTGTCATCACAAGGAATAGGAGGGAACTTTGATTCTGTGGCCCTGGAAAGAGAGACAAGATCTTTGCCAGCCTACAGATGAGATTGGAAGAAGCTGGGCCCATAGATCCTTAAAGGGAAGAAGGAAGGAGAGACCATACAGACATATCCCACCATCTTGCTTCAACATGTGGCAACAGACTTTGGCTAGAAAACAACCTTGAGTTGGACTCTTTAGGGCCTTTTACCTCAAATAAATACCCTTTATAAAATCCAACAGGTATCTGGTGGTTTGCATCAGCACTCCTTTGACTGACTAATACACCAAGTAAAATACTGAAAAGCCCACCAATGTCTAAATATGTTAAAAGTATCTTTTTCCAAGGCCCTGAGGGAGGAATTGGCTTCTTCTGTGTCCTCTCACACATCTCTGCAGGTTTTCGGGTCTCAAATTGCCCTTTTTCTCCTCTCCCGGACTTGGCTGTTTCAACTGAGTCACATTCCTGCCAATCTGTCTACAATGAGTGCCCCATTATTTAGTAATTGGGTGTTTATAATCAGCTGTAATCCCTTCCTGTAAGAAGGGGAAGCTCTTGTTTTGAGGAAGGCCTGGTTTTCACTCCTGAGACTCATGAGGCTGACCAGTGGCACCCAGGAAGGACGGTTTAGCACTTTGGCCCCTTGTGCATTCTCCCAGAGCACCAGATCTCATTATGAATCTCATGAGTTGCTTTTACTTTGTAGAGCGTCTTCCATTCTTTCCTGTCTCTGGAATCTTTATTTTTTAATTTCTATCCTTTACAATTCCCACTTTAATTTCCCTTGTAGGTTTCTCTTCCCCAACAGGCTGTGTTGACAGGCCAGTGCTGACTGAGATGGAATGTGGAATGTGGAGAAGTGATACTGGGAGCATCACAAAGGGTCACTTTCAAAGAGATGGCTCTATTTTGACAAATGCTCAACTATATTCTCAAGCTGCAGTTTGGTATTAATAAATGTCTCCTTTTCTAAGAATGAGGATGAGAGTAGGAATTTTTTTTCTCTTTTCCATTCATTTGTGAACCCAGCCTAAAAGTATCTTTCCTGATGACTCAAAGAAGACTTGTGATTCTAGCACAAAACATTTGCAAATATTCTTAGTTATATGATTGTATTAGTCAGCCAAAGGGGTGCTGATGCAAAATACCAGAAATCGGTTGGTTTTTATAAAGGGTATTTATTTGGGGTAGAAGCTCACAGTTACCAGGCCATAAAGCATTAATTACTTCCCTCTCCAAAGTCTGTTGTCATGTGTTGGAGCAAGATGGTTGCCGATGTCTGCCAGGGTCCAGCCTTCCTCTTCCTCTTAAGGCTCTCTGGTCCCAGCTTCTTCCAATTTCAGCTGTAGGCTGGGATAAGTCTCTCTCCCAGGGCTCATTTCTCTCCGGGCTCAGCTGCTCTGTTCTTTCCATAAGGCCAGCTGTAAACTCTCAGGCGAATGGCTTGTCTCTCTTCCCGAGGCCTCTGCCATGTCTAATGGAGCTTTCTCTCCATCCTCACATATCTGCTTCTCTGTGTGTTTACTTCTTGGGCTCCAGTATCAAAACTCCAACCTCCCTTCTCTGCTGTGCAGTTTCTCTGTGAGTCCCCACCCACCAATGTGGCTGGGACTCAACGTCCTACTGACGTGGCCCAATCAAAGCCTTAATCATTATTTAATCAAATAAAAGTGAAACCTCTTAATCCAATATAATGTAATATATCCAGAGGAACAGACCAGTTTACAAACATAATCCAATATCTATTTTTGGAATTCATAAACAATATCAAACAGCTACAGTGATAGAATCTCAAATGGTGATTATTTCTACTATATTTAATAAGATGTTAAATATAATTTTATTACAGAAGTTGTTAACATACAAAACAATCATGCACATGTGTGGAATTCCCATAAAATACCACTTATTTAATAAGCTTTTATAGAATCTTGGAATTTTCTCCCACCAGATCCTGGCTTATCTTTCCCCAATTCATGAAAGAGTGAGACTGTAGAGGAAGCATATATATCTATATACCTCTAACAATCTATCACCTATCTACCTATTGTCTATCATCTATCATCTACGTATCTTTATCTGTGTCTATCTCTATCAGCTATCTAGTCTATCTTCTAACATCTATTAATCAATCATATATCTGTTTCTACCTATCTCTATATCTTTCTCTATCAATCTATGTTATCTGAAATCCATCTTTGATGTCTTATAAATTATATTTGACTTCTAGTTTATAAGCTTTCAGTAGCAGCCACTGATTGAATTAGTGCCATCCTTCTTTGAATGGTATTCAAAATATATTTTAGTATTTTAGCATCTAGCAAGTAATTTTAGTAATTTTTTTTTATCAGAGACTCATGCCTTTTCATAGCATTTGTGTTGGGATAGATACTGATTTCTGGTTAACTTTATCTAGTTAAATGATATTGATGGTATATATGGTGTAATTATTTCTCACTCTAATTTTTAACTACTTAAAATAGATTATAAGATTATAAATGACTAAAATAGAGGGGAATTACTCCTATCCAGCTTTCTAGCCAATAGTTAAAGCTCAAAAAGCTACCAAGAAAAAGGTCTTATGGTATTCAACATACAGGCTATTTAAAATACAGGCATTTCAAAGAGAAATGGATTGTACACAAAGTATTTTCAAACTAAGCATTAGTGGTCATTATAGACTCAAACTGGCATCATAATCTGTGACAGAGCAGTGAAAAGCTCTTTATCCTATTATCAATCCCTTGAGGCAAATTAAAAAAATTGAGAGAGAAATCTTAAAGTACTATAAATCATGTGCATTCTGTGCTCAGGACCAAGCAGCCACCTGGTGTGCTTTTGTGGTGGTATCTACTAGAGGTTTGCATGGCATATAAAGCAAGTTTAAATCTGATGGGATTCACAGATCACAAACATTCATAAACTCAGTGGTGTGGCAGTATGTACCCTAAACATTTAAGGCAATAGGTGTGCTTATCATAAAACAACCACAGATGTTGAGCTGAAAACTCTAATTTCAGGTTTATTGCAGTGTGAAGTATTTCTTATTGAAAATAATGCCCCAGTATATATATATATATATGTGTGTGTATGTATATATATATATATATATAGTTGGTGGGCTCAAATATATTGATAAAAAATATCAGTATATGGGACTTGCTCTCTTTTTATATTTCATAGCCATTCTCTATTTAAAACCACAGTTACCCCTCTCTTTACCCATAGGTAGTGAGTATGTTTTGTTCACGTAAGGAGATGTAGAAAAACACTTATGTGACAGCTCTGCATTTCTTTGTTGCAGAAGCAGGTCACACAAGCCTGTGAAAGTGATAAAAATTTTATAGCCGAAGTGGAGTTTTCTGTTTGTTTTTTTGTTAGCACAGGTTGGAACGCCTTGGCTTCCATACGGGAGCCTGTGGCCGGCACGCAGACCAGCTGCACCTGTGGCCTCTCCGGGCAGCCGCCGCTCCTGCTGTTTCCCAG
>PVKH010025197.1:0-13463 GCA_004027955.1 Chaetophractus vellerosus | reverse complement strand
AGGCCACAAAGCATAAATTTCTTCCCATACCAAAGTTCATGTCCTGGAGCAAGATGGCTGCCGACGTCTCCAGGGTTCAGGCTTCCGGGTTCCTCTGTTCCCGGGGCTGCGTTTCTCTCCGGGCTTAGCTTCTGTTTCCTTCACGAGTTCAGCTGAAGACTATGAGACTCTCTGCGTTGCGTCTCTCCACAAGGCCAGCCGTAGCCTATCCGGCGATCGGCTCACTGAACATCAGAACTGCTTCTCAAATCTGCTTCTCCAAATCTCTGCTTCCTCTTATCTAGCCTTCCATACTTTAGACCACGCCCACCGAGGGGCAGGGCTCAACATCTCACTGACATGGCAGTTAACGCCCTACTCACAACTCAATGATGCCCAGATGAACAGACCAGCTTACAAACATAATCTAATCTATATTTTTGGAATTCATAATTAAATCAAACTTAAACCATTACAAGATCAAACAAAATATGTACAGGAGCTATATGCAGAAAATATATAACTCTGATGAAAGAAATAAAAGATCGAAATCAGTGGAGAGAGATATTCCATATTCAGAAAAAGTTGTTAAATGGTTTTCTTTCACTTTCTTGCTAATGTATTTGATGCACAAAAGTTTTTAATTTTGATGGTCCCTTTTATCTATTTTTCCTTTGGTACTTGTACTTTTGGTATAAAATCTAAAAGTCCATTGCCTCCTACTACAAGGTCCTGAAGACATTTCCTTGTTTTCATGTAAGAGTTTTATAGTATTTGCTCTTACACTTAGTTATTTGATACATTTGTAATTAAGTTTTATATATGGTAAGAGATAGGGGTCCACAATCATTCTTTTGCATGTGAATTTCCAGTTGTCCCAGCACCATTTGTTGAAGAGACAATTATTTCCCCGTTGAATGGACATGACCCCTTTGTTGAAAATTAACTGACCATAGATGTCTGGTTTTAATTTTGGACTCTCAATTCTACTCCATTGATTAATAAGTCTATCTTTACATCAGTCTTTTAATTACTTTAACTTTGTAGTAAGTTTTTAAATCTGAAAGTGTGAGATTTCCAACTTTGTTCTTTTTCAAGATTTTTTGGCTATTTGGGGCCTCTTGGAATTCAATATGAATTTGAGGATCAGCTTTTCCATTTCTACAAACAATGCTGCTGGAGTTTTCATAGATTGCATTGTGTCTTCCTTGGAAGTTTCTGTATGTCAGAGCATGTCGTCTGAGAATGGGGATAATTTGACTTCATCCTTTCCAATTTGGGTACCTTTTATTCCTTTCTCTTACCTGGTTGCTCTGGCTGGAACGTTCAGTATAATAGTGAATAACAGTGGTGAAAGCAGGCATCCTTGTCCTGTCCCTGACCTTAGGGGGAAAGCTTCAGTCTTTCACCATTGAGTATGATATTTGCTGTAAGTTTTTCATAAATGCCCTTTGTGATCTTGAGGAAGTTCTCCTCTATTTGTGGTTTTCTGAGGTTTTTCTTTTTATCATGAACTGATGTTATATTTTGTCAAATGTCTTTTCTGCATCAATTTAGATGATCATGTGGGTTTTCCCCCTCATTCCATTAATGTAGTATATTACATTGATTTTCTTATGTCCAACCATCCATACATTCCTGGAATAAATCCCACTTGGGCATGTAGTATAATCATTTAATAATATTTTATTTTAATATATATAAAGCCTAATTTTCCCTTTAATAATATTCAAATATATAATTCAGTGAATATATAATTTACAATGTTTTGCTTCCATCACCATTCTCCTTTTATAAAACTTTTCCATCACCCTCAACAGAAGTTTTGTACCAATTGAGCTTTAACTCCCATTCCTTACTCCCTCCCCAGCCCCTGGTAACCTGTATTCTAATTTCTAACTCCATGAATTTGCTTGTCCTAACTATTTCATATCCCTGAGATCATACAAGATTTTCCTTTTGTGTCCGGATTATTCAACTCAACATATTATCTTCAAGGCTCATCCATGTTGTTGATGTATCAGATTTTCATTCCTTTCCACAGTTTCATAATATTCCATTGTGTGTATATGCTACATTGTGCTTATCCATCCATCTATTGATGGATACTTGGGCTATTGTGAATAACGCTGCTATGAACATCAGTGTGCAAACATCTGTTAGAGTCCCTGCTTTCAAGTCTTTCTAACCCTAGAAGTGGGACTGCCAGGTCACATGGTACTTAACTCTCTGATGAGCTGCCAAACTGTTTTCCACAGTGGCTGCACCATTTTACAATTCCACCAGAAATGAGTGTTCCTGTTTCCCCACATCATCTGCAGTACTTGGTCCCTTTCTTTAAATAGTAGCTGTTCTGATGGGTGTGAAACGGAATCTCATTGTGCTACTGACTTGCATTTTCCTAGTAGATAATGATGTTGAGCATCTTTTCATGTGCTTTTCTGGCCATTTGTATATCACCTTTGAAGAAATGTCTGTTCAAATAGTTTGCCCATTTTTATTGGGCTATTTTTCTCTTTGTTGTTGAGTAGTAGGGTTTCTTTACAAATTGTGGATATTAAACCCTTTTTAGCTATGTGGCTTTCAAATATTTCCTCCCATTCTGAAGGCTGTTTTTCTAATTTCATGTTGAAGCCCTTTGATGTTCAAAAGTTTTAAATTTTAATGAAGTCTCATTTGTCTATTTTTTATTTTGTCAAATGTGGTTTTGCTGTAAGGTGTAAGAAACCATTGCTTAATACAAGTTACTAAAGATGTTTCCCTATATTTTCTTCTAGGAGTTTTATAATCCTGATTCTGATGTCTAGGTCTTTGATGCATTTGAGTTAATTTTTGTATGTGGTGTAAGACAGGGGTCCCCTTCATTCTTTTGCATATGGACATCCAGTTTTCCCGGAACTATTTGTTGACGAGACTACTCTTTCCCACTTGAGTGGACTTGGCACCCTTGTCAAAATCAATTGGCTGTAGATGTGTGTGTGGGTCTATTTCTAAACTCTATTAGATTCCAGTGGTCTATATATCTCTCACTTTGTGCCGTTACCATGCTGTTTGACCACTGTAGCTGTGTAATAATTTTTTAAATAAGAAAGAATGAGTCTTCTGACTTTATTCTTCATTTTTTTTTTAAAGATTTATTTATTTTATTACATATCTCCCCTTCCCCCCCATTGCGGCGACGCGCCGAGACTTGGTCACTGCGCAGGCGCGGCTTTCCCCGCTTGTGGGCGGTCTCTGCTTCCATCACGGCCGGCTTTTCAGTTCGCGGGTGGCTGGCTGTGCTCCATCCGCGGGCGACCTGCCCTGCCCGTGGTGGCTTTTGCCTGTCCATGGCAGCTTTTTGCCCTGCCCACGGCGGCTCCGGCCCGCCCATGGTGGCTTGCCATTCTCAAGGCGGTCTGCCCGCTAGGAGAGGTCCCCGGGAACCGAACCCAGGGCCTCCCATGTGGTTTCCCAGCGAGCTCTTTATCCACTGAGCTATCTAGCCGGGCCCTTATTCTTCATTTTAAAGATAGTTTTATGACTTTGGGGCCACTTACCCTTACAAATGAATTTGGTGATGGTCTTTTCCATTTCTGCAAAGAAGGCTGTTGGAATTTTGATTGGGATTGCATTGAATCTATAATTGCTTTGGGTAGAATTGACATCTTGACAATATTTAGTCTTCCAATCTATGAACATGGAATGTCCTTCCATTTATTGAGGTCTTCTTTGATTTCTTTTAGTGATGTTTTGTACTTTTCTTTGTATAAATCCTTTACACCCTTGATTAAATTTATTCTTAGGTATTTGGTTTGTTTAGTTGCTATATAAATGATATTATTTTCTTAATTTCTCTTCAGATTTTTCATTACTAGTGTATAGAAACACTACTCATTTTGTATGTTGATCTTGTGCCCTTCCACTTTGCTGAAATCATTTATCGGCTCTAGGAGCTTTGTTATGGATTTTTCAGGATTTTCTGCATATAAGATCATGGCATCTGCAAATAGTGAATGTTTTACTTCTTCCTTTCTAATTTGTATTGTTTTATTTCTTTTTCTGGTCTAATTGCTCTGTGTAGAATTTCTGTACAATGTTGAATAATAGTGGTGACAGTGGGCATCCTTGTCTTGCTCTTGGTCTCAAGGGGAAAGTTTTTAGTGTTTTACCATTGACTGTGATGTTAGCAGAGAGTTATTCATATGTGCTTTTTATTATGTTGTAGAAGAGTCCTTCTTTCCTAGTTTTGTAGGGGTTTTATCAAGAAGAGGTGCTGAATTCTGTCAAATGCCTTTTCTGCGTCTATTGAGATGGTCACGTGGTTTTTTCCATTTGTTCTGCAATGTTGTATAGTGATTTGGAGCTGGAAATACCCCAGGAAAGCATGTTCTTCAAGTTAATCCCTGCCTGTGTGTGAGCCCACTGTGAGTAGGGCCTTCTGATGAGGCTCCTTCAGTTAAGGTGAGCCCCGCATGGTTCAGGACGAGTGTTAATCATCTAGTGGAGTCCTTTGTAAATGGAAGCAAGACAATGAGAGAAAACCATGACAGCAAGAAGCTGAAAGAAACAGAATCCAGAAGAGAAGTGAGAGACCAGCAGTTGCTGCCACGTGCCTTGCCACTTGGAGAGGACCCAAGGAGTTCAGGCAGCCAGTGTTTGGTAAGAAAGCATTGCCTTGATCATTCCTTGATTTGGATATTTTCCTGACCTCAAACTGTAAGCTAATAAATTTCCATTGTTTAAGCCAGCCTATTTAATGGTATCTGCTTTGAACAGCATAGGAAACATTTTGGTACCAGGAAAGTGGGGAGCTGCTACTGAATATATCAAAACTATGGAAATGGATTTGGACTTGGGTAATGGGTAGAGTCTGGAATAATTGTGAGGTACTTGATAGAAAACACCTAGAGTGCTTTGAAGAGACTGTAGAAATATGGATGCTAAAGGTACTTCTGATGGGGTCTTAGAAGAGATGACAAATGTGTTATTGGAAACTGAAGGAAAGATTGTCCTTGTTTTAAAATGGCAGAGAATTTTGCAAAATTGAGTTCTGATTTTTATTGTAAGGCATAATTTGAGTGATAAGCTTAGATATTTAGCAAGGCAATTTCCAAGCTAAATGTGGAACGTGCAGCCTGGTTTGTTCTTGTACCTTATATCAAAATATGAGAGGAAAGAGATAAGCTGAAAATGGAACTCCAGGGCACAAAGAAACCAGAAATGGATGGTTTTGAAAACTGAGAATTTCTGGAAAATGAATCCCCAGGGAATAGTGCTCCATGTGAAGTTTTAATTGAACAAGGAATTAGCCATTTTGCTGCCAGTCAGGATTGTAAATGCAGTTACCCAGGAAAGATCTGTGGAAATTACTACTGTCTGATGGTTTGGACTCCTGTGTACTACATGCAGAACTGACAAGTTTTTTTGTGAGATCTGTAGGAGTGGATCCACTGTCAGCCTGGACTGAAAGGGACAGAAAAGGGACATATTAAGGAAAAATTGCTTCAAAGGCAGAACTATGGAAACTGAGGTCTGGACTGAAGACATCTTGGGCCAAGAGAGCAGGCCCACCCATACATGTGGGAAGGGTGAATCTGCCCCAGCACTTGAGAGGGCAGACCTCCCACTTCATTGTCCAGGAAAAGCGCTACCATCCCTGTCTTTGCCGAAGTTGGAAACTGCTCTCTGGGGATTGCAGAGAGCCTGGCCATCATCCTAATTCTTGAGGAGGATGGAGTTTCACCCTATTGTGTTCAAGGAGAGCATAGCCACTGAGCAAGCACTTGGAAAGGGAGGGTCTGCTGCTCCATTAGGCCTGGAAGACAAAACATAGTTTAATAAATAACTCTTAGACCTTGAAATCTAATGGAATATGCCCTGATGGGTTTCAGAATTGTTTGGGACCTGTGACCCCTGTTTTCCTTCTCATTTCTCCCTATGGGAATGGAAATATTTACCCTATGCCTGTCCCTCTTTTGTATATCAGAAACAGATAACTTGTTCTCTAGGTTTCACAGATCCACAGTTGGAGGGGAATTGTGCCCCAGGACAGGTCACACCCATTACCAGTTTTTTTTTTTGTTACATATCCCCCCCCCTTTCTGCTTGCTCTTGCTGTGTTCATTTTTGTGTTCTTCTGTGTCTGCTCTGTCTCCCCCCGTTGCAGTGACACACCGAGTCAGCTCATTGTGCAGGCGGCTCTGCTCCGTTCACAGGTGGCTTTTTGCTTCCATTCCTGAGCGGCTTGCCCTGCCCATGGCAGCTTTGCCCTGCCCGTGGTGGCTTTGCCCTGCCCGTGGCAGCTTTGCCCTGCCCGTGGCGGCTTTGCCCTGCCCGTGGCGGCTTTTTGCCTTGCCCATGGTGGCTCTGCCCCACCCACGGTGGCTTGCTGTTCTCAAGGCGGTCTGCCCACCTAGAGAGATCCCCGGGACCCGAACTCGGGGCCTCCCATGTGGTGAACTGACGCTCTATCCACTGGGCTATGGCTGGCCCCTGCCCATTACCAACTTTGATGATACTTTGTACTTGAAATTGTTTCTGAAGTGTCCTAAGGCCATGAGGATGTTGTGATGTAATGAATGTATTTTGCATAGAGAAAGAACAAGCCTTTTGGTGGTCCAGAGGGTGGAGGGTGGTGGTTTAGCACTGTGTGTACCCCAGAAAAACATGTTCTTAAAGTTAATTCATTCCTGTGGGTGTGAACCCATTGTGAGTAGGACCTTCTGATGAGGCTACTTCAGTCAAGAGGTGACCCACATTATTCAGGATGGGTCTTAATCCTATTCCTGGAGTCCTTTATAATGGCAGCAAGACAGACAGAGAAAATCTCGGAAGTAAGAAACTGGCCTCTTAATCAATTCCCAGACTTGTGGCAGTTTACAGACCCAGAGCCCCTTGAATGGAGGGAAGGCCCAGTGCCCTGGGGGAATGATCCTGTTACATGCCAAAAATTTATACTGATAATCTTCCCAGCTTTCCCTAAAGCGACCTACAGCCTTTTACCAGGGTAACTGTGCATTGTAGAAAAGGAAATGATCAGACATTTTGGAGATTATTATACACTGGCTCAGAAGTTACATTAATTCTAGGAGACTCAAAATGTCACTGTGCGCCACAAAAGTAGGGGCTTATGGAGGTCGATGGAAATTTAGCTCAGGTTCATCTCACAGTGAGTAGCATGAGTCCCTAGACTCATTCTGTGGTATTTCCCCAGTTCCAGAATGCATAATTGGAATAGACACATTCAGTAACTGGCAGAATCCCCACACTGGATCCCTGACTTGTGGAGTGATGGCTATTATGGTAGGAAAGGCCAAGTGGAAGCCACTAAAACTGTCCCTACCTAGCAAAATAGTAAATCAAAAGCAACACTGTACTGTATGAATGCATTACTATGAACCAAATATATTGTGTAACATATTGTTTGATTCAAAAAAAGTTTTCATGTATCTAATACATTTAATTGAGAAATGTGAACAAAAAAGCCATACTGGATTCCTGGAGGGATTTCAGAGATGAGTGCCACCATGAAGGATTATAGGATGCAGGGGTGGTGATTCCCAGCACATCCCCAGTCAACCCTCCTGCTTGACCTGTGCAGAAAACAGATGGGTCTTGAAGGATGACAGTAGATTATCATAAACTTAACCAGGTGGTGACCCCAATTGCAGCTGCTGTCCCAAATGTGGTATCATTGCTTGAGCAAATCAACAAATTCCCTGGTACCTGTTATGCAACTAATGATCTGGCAAATGCTTTTTTCTCAATTGCTATTAGTAAGGACCACCAGAAAAAGTTTGCTTTCAGCTGGCAAGGGTAGCAGTATACCTTCACTGTCCTGCCTCAGGGGGATACCAGCTCTCCACCTCTACACTATAATATTGCCCATAGGGACCTTGATCTTCTCTCCCCCTCACAAGACATCACACTAATGCTGCTGCTACATCTGGCCCCTTCTATGACCAAGAAAGAGGCACAATGCTTAGTTGGCCTCTTTGGATTTTGGAGACAACATATTCCTCATTTGGGTGTGCTACTCCAGCCCATTTACCAAGGGACCAGAAAAGATGTTAGTTTTGAGTAGGGACTGGACCAAGAGGAGACTGCGACAGATCCAGGCTACTGTGCAAGCTGCACTGCCACTCTGACCATATGATCCAGCAGATTCAATGGTGCATGAAGTGTCAGTGGCAAACAGAGATGCTGTCTGGAGCCTTTGGCAGGCCACTATAGGAGAATCCAAATGCAGATCCTTAGGATTTTGGAGCAAAGCCATGCCATCCTTCACAGATAACTACTCTCCTTTTGAGCAACAGCTTTTGGCTTGCTACTGGGCCTTAGTAGAGACTGAATGCTTAACCGTGGTCCACCAAGTTACCATGAGACCTGAGCTGCCTGTCATGAGCTGGGTATTGTCTGACCCACCAAACCATAAAGTTGGGCATGCACAGCAGCACTCCATAATAAAGTGGAAGCGGTATATATGAGATAGGGCTCAAGCAGGTCCTGAAAGCACAAGTAAGTTACATGAGGAAGTAGCCCAAATGCCCATGGTCACCACCCCTGCCACTTTACCTTCTTTTTCCCAGCCCACAGCTATAGCTTCTAGGGGAGTCCCTTACAATCAGTTGACTGAGGAAGAGAAAACTCAGGCCTGGTTTACAGATGGTTCTGCACAATATGCAGGTACCACCCAAAAGTGGACAGCTGCAGCACTGCAGCCCTTTTCTGGGATGTCCCTGAAGGACAGTGGAGAGGACAAAATCCTCCCAGTGGGCAGAACTTTGAGCAGTGCACCTGGTTTATTTTCTTTTGAAGGAGAAATGACTGGAGGTTCATTTGTACACTGATTCATGGGCTTTTGCCAATGGTTTGGCTGGATGGTCAGGGACTTGGAAGTTAACATGATTGGAAAATTGGTGACAAATAGGTCTGGGGAAGAGGTATGTGGCTAGACCTTTCTGAGTGGGCCAAAAAAGAAAAGAAAGAAAATATTTGTGTCCCATGTGAATGCTCACCAGAGGGTGACTTCAGCAGAGGAATATTTTAATAATCAAGTGGATAAGATGACCCACTCTGTGGCCAGCACTCAGCCTCTTTCCCCAGCCCCTCCTGTCATTGCCCAATGGGCTCATGCACACAGTAGCCATGGAGGTAGGCATGGAGGTCATGGACTTCCCCTCTCCAGGCTGACCTGGCTACAACCACTGCTGCCTGCCCAATCTGCCAGCAGCAGAGACCGACCCTCAGACTCAGATATGGCACCATTCCCTGAGGTGACCAGCCTGCTTCCTGGTGGCAGGTTGATTACATTGGATCACGTCCATCATGGAAGGGGCAGCGATTTGTTCTAAGTGGAATAGACACATCACGTGTACATTGTGTTGCCTTCCCTGTGTGCAACAAATATTACCATCCCTGGAGGTACTGAATGTCTTACCCACCACTATTGTATTCCATACGGCATTGCTTTTGATCAGGGAACTCACTTCACAGCAAGCAGTGTGTGGGAATGGGCTCATGGAATTGTTACCCATTGTCCTGAAGCAGCTGGATTGATAGAACGGTGGAATGGCCTTGTGAAGACTCGCTTACAGGGCCAACTAGGTGGCAATACCTTGGGGCTGGGGCAATGTTCTCCGGGAGGCTGTGTATGCTCTAACTCTCCCATAGCCTGGAGTCACGGGACCAGCAATCAAGGGGTGGAAATGGAAGTGGCACCGCTCACTATTACCCCTAGTGATCCTCTAGGAAAAGTTTTGCTTCCTGTCCATGCAACCCTAAGCTCTGCTGGTCTACAGGTCTTAGTCCCAAAAGGAGGAGTGTGCCAGCAGAGAACACAAAAATAATTCCATTGAACTGGAAGTTAAGACTGCCACCTGCCACCTGAACACTTTGGGCTCCTTGGGCCTCTGAATCAACTGACAAAGAAGGGAATCAACAGGCAAAGAAGGGAATTACTATACTGTCTGGGGTGATTGATCCTGACAAGAGCAAATAGGGGGGCAGTGGATGTGGCTCAAGTGGTTGAGCACCTGCTTTCCATGTATGAAATTCCTTGTTCAATCCCAATACCTCTTTTTTCCCCATATATTTACTTTTTATTGAAGTTGTTAATGTTACAGAGTTAATGCACTGCCAAAACCATTCCTGAGAATTCAAAGAAAGAAATGGTACAATGGACAGCCTCTTCTACCCATCATACAGTATATTAAAACTTGATTCATGTGCATTTTGATAATTTCACAATCTTTTAAAAAGTTGTAACAAGAGTTGGAATTTTAAATCTGCTGCAGGTCTTCAGATTTCTAGTACAGTATGCCATTAAATAACGTTGCCACATATTCATCTAAGTTCATTCTTCAAAAACAACACCCAACAAGATTTTGCTGGAAATGCATACTTTCAGGGAAAATATGTAGCTCATGTCCAAGAGATTATTGAAGGTTTTTGGTTCCCAAAGGAAGTAAGTCTTCAGTTTAACCAAGAATCCCTTGTGTCTCTCTTAATCATCCAACCTCTCCTTGGCTCAGCTATTCACCCAAATAGAACAGAAGGCAGGAATCCTTCCTGCCACCTCAAATAATGCCAACATTATTGCCCAGAAGTGGTTGGCAGGTCCTGTCAGGAGACACTGTAACCTTCCCAAGAGTCCAATTCCTGCACTGACACTTTCATCAAAAGTGAAATCCTACAGGAAAATGCTCCCATATCAGGATGGTTTTATTCACCCATTTGCTTCACTCTTACCAGTAGCAAGTCTGCAACTCCGGCATTTGGCAAAGGGATTTATTATAGAGAAACCCAGACTCTGCATCAAGTAGTCACATGCCACTTTGAAATATTTCTATTGAACCAGAGACAAAACTAGGAAGTTACCAGAATATCTTTTTAGATGGAAAAAACTTTTCAGTAACTCTGGGTAGCTTCTTCAAGTCCCTTTTAAGGACTAAAACTTGCTGGATTGTTTAAGCTGTAATTATTAAAAACACAAGTGCTGCATAACCCATCTTTTGCCCAGACTCTCCAAACAAACAACATAAAGACAACCCAAAAGGCTGATAATAGAGCTGGCTCGGACAATCAGTGCAGCTATAGAATATCCAATACTTTAAAAATGTGGGCACAAGTATGATATCTGGAACTCTTGTCAAAGGTTACACAAGATCCATGGAAGTTAAAAAGGGTTTTAGGCAAGGTTTTGCTCATGCTGCTTTTTATTTATGAGAACAGGTCAAAGAATCCTTTAGCACGAGCAGAAACCTGCTAGATACTGTGACTGCCATTTACTACTCAATTCAGACCTGATTAGAGGCTTCAGCAGCACCTGAAGCAGAGCCCCCTGGCAGCCACTGTCCTTTACACCAGAGGCTATTTGGGTCCATTCTAGGAGTTGGCAAATTCACGAGACATTTCACAATCCTAATGCATATTTCAGGTTACTAAACCAAGCAATATGCTCTGTCAAGGAAATAATTCCAAGTCAAAGCAAAAAAAGGCCTTACTGTGGAAAATAGAAAAAGCACTACTCAAAAAATTACTAAAAGAGATAAGATTATCCCCTCCCCCAGCCCCCTTTTCCCACTTGGTGGACCCAAGCTTGGTTTAATTTAATTTGTGGTTACCTCAGAATACAACTAAAGGCTTAAAGTATAAATCACAGCCCTACACAGATTATCTGAACACATCAGTTCTTTAGTGAGGCATGTTCCAGGAAGTCTAATATAGCCACAGCCCACTACAGAGAGTGCTCCTTCAGTGTGGGGCACAAGGCAGGTTAATTAAGGCCACTTAGATCTTCATCTTTTCCAGCAGATCAGAACCCAGATGGCAGGATTTGATAGGAATCCGGTAGAGCTGGTTTCAAGTTTCCTATCGACACTTAATAGCCGTGACCTTCTTATCCAGAAGATGTGATCCACTTGAAGTCCACAATGAGTGCAGCAAATCTGAGGCAGTCAACCCTCACGAAGGCTCAGGATCTGAACATAAGAAGATTTCGAAATGACCACTGGCTGCAGTTGCTGTCTTTGTATTTGCAGAGTACTTATGAAAGACGCCGCTCAATGTAGTTCATACATTTATATAACAATGAAATCCCCCTAAACCCAAAATACATAAAGAGCAGCTGTGATAGTTTAAACTTCCAGAGTGCAACAGGGCTGCTCGCTGCTATCGAGGGGCCTGCACTGGTTGCTGATCCAGTGGAGATTGGGGGATGAGTGGCTGTTCCTGGACCTTAGCTGTGGTCTAGGTACCTTAGCAGGGTTAGCAAAGGCCACTCCTTAACTGTACCGTGTGTGGCCACTATTCTGATTTTCCAGCACAGCATGCTGGTTGTCTAGCTGAAGTTTAAGGGTCTGGTTTTTTGAAACCTCATCCCTACCTCTATTTTTGTGTCTTACTGCTTCAAAGCTCGTCTCCATTTCTTTATCCTTCTGGCTTCCTACATGCTTGGCAGTGGACTGCAGGGATGGGACCTGTGTAGCACTGCATGTTCTGGGGGTCCTTGTGGTGTTTTCCTCGTTGTAGTCAGCCTGGCCCCAGGAGGCCTCTACACACCGTGAGTCATCTCTGGTTCTGGGGCTTCTGTAACAATTACTGGAGCAGGAGCTGTTTTATTCCAGGGACCTGAAGATTGTTCTGTGCCACCACCACCTTCTTCCCAGTTATCACTGGGATCTTCTCTCCATTCCTTATCATCATCTTCCTTTTCACCTGTTGCATGGCCAGAACTCGGAGGCCGCTGTAACCAAACTGTTTTTGCTCAAATTCTTTCCACTCTTCTTCATCCTCCATCACGCCTTGGTGGCGGCCCCGGGCCTGCGGTTGCTCCTCTCCTCCTTCTCCTCCTTCTTCTTCTTCTTGTCCCTCTTAGCGAAGAAGTTGCCCAGGCTTCGCTCCTCCGCCTCGGCCATGGCCGCGGCCGCCTTGCCTGGCTGCGTGGGGTCAGCAGCAAGCACGGCTCACGGGTCTCCAGTTCGGGCTTGAGGTCAGGCCAGCGGCTCCCCCTGCGAGCTGGTGGGCAGTGGTCCAGCCAGCCCCTGGGCTCACACGCCACTGCTGCCGCCGGGGCTGCCGCTGCTCCAGCGGCTGAGGTGGGAGCCCACGCCTCCACAGCCAGAGGGGAAGAGGGACGGGTGACGGGGGAGCCAGAGGCTCGAGTGCAGAAGGAAGGTCACAATGGCTCTTAAAAACAAAACAAAACAAAGGAAGAAAACCAACGCTCGCTGGGGATCATGTGTAGCTCAAGTGGTTGAGTGCCTGCTTCCCATGTACAAGGTCCTGGGTTCATCCCCAATACCTTCAAAAAAAAAGAGGAAATAGGGCTGGCCTACACAATGGAGGAATGGAGGTAAAGAAGGGTTTGCCTGATACTGTAGATCCCCTAGGGTATCTCGTAGTACTGCCATGCCCTGTGATTAAAGTCAATGGAAATTTGCAACAACCCTATCCAAGCAGGACTCACAGTGGCCCAGAATCCTCAGGAATAAAAGTCTGGG
>PVKH010025196.1:0-13464 GCA_004027955.1 Chaetophractus vellerosus | reverse complement strand
TGGGCTGGTCTGAGCTGGAGCAGCTGCGGCTCCGGGTGGCCACCAAAGGGAAAATCCCGGGAAACAACATAGAACTAGGAAAGGAGACTGACTCACAAGAGAATAGGGAAAGGCAATTTAAAGACTTCCAGCAGGGTGGAAATCTTTAAACGGCGATCAGGAATCGGGAGGCCTGAAGTGGACGTTTGCGGGGTCAGCACAGGGTCTGCGTGCAGGCCGGCCACGGGGGCCCCTGCGGGGCCTGAACAAATCGGCTTCATCTGCACCAGCTTAGAGTAATTTCTAAAGCCTGAAGACAAAGATGACAATGAGAACCTGACCTCCAATGGCAAGGGGCAGGCAATGGTCTTACAAATAATCAGGGTCAGAGGTGCCGGAATCCCTCGGCCTGATCCCAGCTGGGGACCCAAGGCCAAACACACTCAGGTGGGCAACGCAGCCAGGGAGCGGAGAAGGGCCTTTTCTGGGACTCTCACCCAGGGCCCGTGCATTATGATTCCAGCCCTGACGGGGCTACAGCTACACTGGGTGGACATGGGGAGGCAAAGGCTGATGGGATTAAGGGGAACATCCCAGGAGAAGCTGAAGGGTTTGAACAGACTTTATGCCAAGCGGCTGTATCTCTTTTCTCTGAGTGTTATTGGAATTGGCCCTGTGTCTGGCTGGGAAATACTTGCCCTGCCAAGCCCTGTGAGAAGGAAGGCATGTGAGCTCATCCTTCAGCCTCCATCAATGGGACACGCTAACTAAATGGAGCTTCTAGAACTGTCTCGGTCCACACAGCTGTTAATTTAAAACCGCGTAGACTATCTGGTGCACAGAAAGAAATGTTCACTTTCACCTGGAGTGCTGGCACTGACGCGTTCTCTGCCCCGCAGCCCCGTGTGCCTGCAGACGGGGACGGACGGCCAAGGCCGTGAGCATCACCTAGCAGGGAAAGCGCAAGGTGAGCCTGGGACATCTCGTGCCAGAAAAGAACAACATGCTCGCAGAATGAGGGGGACGTGTCAAAAGGACAAAGTGAGGAGAACAAGAAGGGAAAGAAAAAAAAGAAAGAATAAACGGGACAAAGAGGCCATTTCACAGACACAACCACTGGCCATATCTAGACCAAATCAAACATCGGAAAAAAACAATGACAGGCGGATTTTAACACATTGAATAACACAGGAAACCACATGTCCTTACTGACGTAAATTAGCAAATTGAATAAACTAAGTGTCTGAGGAAGAATGGAATACTGATACAGTTTCAAAATACCATCCCCCAAAACACCTATGAATTTCAAGGGGACAAACAGAAACTTCACCCTAAAGAAGCCGGCACCCGCCACGGCACCTGCCACCTCACCTCAGGTCATCAGAGGGACCACACCAGGGATGGACACACTGCCGCCACGGGCAATGGCAAAGGAGGCAGGAGGAAGGACGCGGTATGAACTCCCTTCTGTGACGGTCCTGCAAGGGTTTCCTACCCTGGGTCTGGACGGGAGGAAACAGCAGACAAACCCAAACTGAGAGACATTCAAGAAAACACCTGGCTTGCGAACTTCAAAAGGGTCCAGGTCATGAAAGGCCAAGAAGGTTGAGTAGCTGAGCAGGGAGATAAAGAGACAGGAGAGGGAAGCGGATGTGGCTCAAGGGACTGGGCTCCCATCTACCATATGGAGGGTCCCGAGTTCGGTTTCTGGGGCCTCCTGGTGAAGGCGAGCTGGCCCGTGAAGAGAGCTGACGCAACAAGATGATGCAACAAAAAAGAGACACAGGAGAGACAGCAAGAGACACAACAACCCAGGGAGCTAAGGTGGCTCAAGCAGTTGAGTGCCTCTCTCCCACGTTGGAAGGTCCCAGGATCGGTTCCCAGTGCCTCCTAAAGAGAAGAAGAGAAGAGAAGACAAACAGACACAGAAGAACGAGCAGCAAATGGACACAGAGAAGACAACGAGTGCAAGCGGCAAGGTGGGGGGTAGGGTGGGATAAATAAATCTTTAAAAAAGAGAGAGACAGGACAAATGAAGGTAGATGTGTCCTGGAAATGGGCACTCTTTCCTGGGACGACAGGCAAAACCTGAACAGGGTCTGGGGGCCGCCTGGTGGTAACCAGTAAGGCATCAGCGCTGACTTCCCAGTTAGGTGGGAGAATGTAGGAATTGCTCACTAAAGAATTTGGGGTGAAAGGGCATCTGGAACTCGACTTTAAATGGTTCAGGAGAAAAAAATTCTATGTCCTAAACTTGCAATTTTTCTGTAAGTTTGATATTGTCTCCAAAGGAAAAATGAAAAGGAAAAGAAAAAGGAAATACAAAAAGAAGAAAAAAAGATAGGAAAACCAAACTATAAAGAACAGTAAGAAGCAGAAGATATCGAAGGGAGTGATGAAAGAAAGGGAAAGAGAGAGTTTGAGTCACAAGTTTCTAAACAGTGATCGAGAAGCCAAACTGAGCGGCCCTCTAACAAGAGAATGGCTTGTACCCTACAAAAACAGCCACGTTTTGAAAGACCAGAGGCCAAACAGACATGGAAGCTAAATGCGACGCCTGGGCCTCAGTGCAGTCTCGGGGCGCACGAGGACAAAGCTTAACGTGTCAGGGGCAAACCCTCGAGCCAACCCCCTGTCCCTAAGCTCCCTGATACGAAGGGAAATGAGCCCCCAAAGACGCTGTGGGACTCTGCGTTATGTCCTAAGTTATGGATACAGCGGTACAGGAACACGTAGCGTGAGGAATCCCTGTGTGCCATGAGCAAATCTGGCAGATTTCTCTGCAGTAGCTCGGGACCCCTAAGCCACTGCACCGAGACCAGAGGACGCCCGCGTGGTTCCGTGGAGCGAGAGCAGGTCCCACAGTCCCTCGTGGAAGCGCAGAGCCTGGACCTTGGAACCAGGACCCAGAGTTTTCCCGGGCCGCTGGGAGGCGGAGAGGACGCCACGGCAGCAGGACACACACCTGGCTGTACCCAGGTCTCCACCAGGCACTGGGCCGGACTGGGGCACTCACCATTGCATAGTAATTGCTGTTGACCATCAGAGGCCCTCGTCCTCGGAGGTAGATGTACTCCTCCCACCAGTCGCTCACCTGTCGGGGGCAAACAGGAGAGGCGAACCACAGGCTTAGCAGGAGAGAAGAGTCGCCCAGCAGCAGGACAAGAGCCATGCGGCAAGGAACATCTAGTGCTTTCTATCAGATAAGCTACGGCATCGTTTCAGCGTCTGCTGGGGCCACGCCAGGAAAAGACAGGCAAGACTGTCGAGATATTACTTTTCAAGTCGCGACATCGCCAGCAGGCAGGCCACTTTCATTTTACAGACGGTTAAAAAAGAAAAAGGCAAAATGGAAAATACGCAAATGTTTTGTTTCACTGCCGATTTCTTAAAATAACCCACCTGACTTTATAACCAAGTTTAAAAAGTGCTCCATAGACTGCTTCTGTTCTCGCGGCCTCCCGGCTCTCCCTGAAGAAGCCGCCGCGTCCACTCTGGTCGGCCGCCTTTCAGGGCCACGCGCTAACCCGGGCGCCCACTGCGCCGTCTTCACTGCCCAGCACCAACGCCCCGATACTGCGTGGACAACCAGCGGCCTCTTCCTAACCAAACCCACAAGCTTCCTCACCGTTCACAACCTGCTGGCCCGAGCGGCCCCTTTCTAAAAAAACGTTTTGTTGAAGTACAACGTACACAAAGAGCACGAGTGTTCGGCGCGGTTACATTCATACTCAGCGCACCTGTGTGATGTCACCTGATAAAAACACCATGGCCAGCCCCCGCCCCGCGCCCCCCGGGACCCCTCCAGCCCCTGCCTCTGACGGCCTCCATCCACACCTTCCCTTCCTTACTTGTTCCTCAAAACCTAGACTGTTTCCCTCGTTCCACCCACCGAGTTCCTTCCCTCCAGCACAGGAAGCTCAGCTGGTTCATGGAACACCCCGTGGCCGGCTGAGACGCCGGTGGGAGGGCGACAGCGACGGGACCACCCAGCCGATTCGATCCCTCGAGAGGCCGTCAGTTCCGCCCTGTGCCACAGCCGTCGGCGGCAGTCCAGGCACAGAGAGCGCTAAGCACAGCGCCCGTGGCCTCCAACGGGACGAGGCTGGCTGGACAAAAACAATCCCTTATGCCGCGGGGGAACAACTCAAAGCAATGTTCCCACGAAGACGCCAACGGGACCCGGCACGCAGTCAATGGCATCCTGCCCAGGACGGAGAGCAGATCCTCGCAGGAGCACCCCGCCCCGCAGGCGGGAAAATCCGCTCACTTCAGCAGCGTGGCGGCTCCACGTGCAGCTTTGGCTAATCTTAACTGTAAGGTCGGCTGTGTTATTCCAGCTCCAAAAAATTACTATTTGCTATGCAGCCACTGACCCATCAAGAAAACCAGTGTGCAGGCATACTCACATAATTTGTAGCCCACCAGGACTTCAGCTTCAGGTACCACTGTAATCTGGGTCCAAGGCTGACAGCAAAATCTTGTGCAAGAGCCGACATTCGTTTGAATTCTTCTTCCTTCATAAGGGGCTGCACTGATTCCAGATACTGGGGTGAGTGGGGGCGGGGGGAACAAAGTTGAAACAAATTGCTCAAAGCCTATAATTTCCTTATATCTGCCCCAGAAAAAGTTTACATATGTAAAGTTTCTAAAATCATCCCCAAATTGGCTGGATCAGTACTCGGACAGGATAACTAACTCCCATGGGAAATGGGGTTTTAAGTCACTGATGATTAAACAAACTTTTTCATTCTTTACAGGCAAAAAAACACAAAAGCGCCCCAAATCCTGCACCACCACAAAATCACCAAAGTAAATTCTACAGCATCAAGATCACCATTTGGTTATCGAGGAAATTCCAATAGTGTCTTGTCTCCATTATTTGATTCTTTAAAAAGAAATCTATTCTCCATCGACCAGAGACGGTGCCGGAGAGATGGGGTGGGGTGGGCTGCGAGGGCCGCAGGGCCAGGGCCCGAGCACTGGTGGGGGCGGGGAACACACCGACAGGCCCCGGCCATTGGCCAGCTCCAGGACACAGCCTCGGCTGACGGGAACGCAGAAGTAAAAGCTTGTGGGTGTCAGTTCACAGGTGTGGCATTTTTAAAAGACACCCAAACGTTTCTGAGATATCCATAAGCAAGAATTTACAGAACCTGCTGCTGGCGTCTCGATTTGGGATGCATTTTAATCTAATGACTGCCGGGAAAACTGCTTTGGGGCGGCAGGGCCGGCTTCAGCCCCTCCTTGTGCCTTTAGAGGAAGGAGACCATGGCCTGGAAAGGGTCTAGGGGTTTACGTAAGGGAAAACGTACACGAGCGTAACTGAAAATCACGCCGAGCGTGCTGCCGTTACGCCCAGCCCGGGCCCTCACCGAGCCGGCCCCGGGATACCGCCAGGCAGAGCCGCCGTCCGACCGGCTCAGCCCCCAGCCCCTGCAGGAGGGTCTTACTAACCCGTTTCCCGACGAGGGCACAGAAGGGCAGGGGTGAGGCTGACAAGGGCGAAAGGACTCGCTAGTAAAGAACTTTCCTGGCTCTCGTTTAAAAACGGGGCTGCAGGATATACAAAACCCAGGACCCCCGTGCATAGCTAGTGGGGACGTAAAACACTGCAGCCGCTTTAGAGTCTGGCGGTTCCTCAACAAGTTAAACATGGAATTCTCGTACGACCCAGCAATTCCACTCCTCGGCACATTCCCAAAAGAATCGAATACAAGCGTTCCCAAAAAATGCCCATGCAAATGTTCCTAGCAGCATTATTCCCCAACAGGCTAACGGTGGAAACAACCCAAATGTCCATCATGTGAAGAGTGGATAAACCAACTGTGCTATGCCCAAGCCGGGGAGTATTATTCAGCCATAAAAAGGAATGAAGTCCCGAGACCACCTGCAAGACGGCTGAAGCTCGACAACATGAAGCCGAGTCACAAGCAGTCCTGTATCGAACGATTCCGTTTCTATGAAACGTCCAGAACAGCCAAATCCACGGGGACAGAAAGCAGAAGACTGGTTGTCAGGGGTTGAGGGAGGGGGCGATGGAGGGCGACTGTTTAATAGGTACGGGGTTTCCGTTTGGGGTGATGAAAAGTTCTAGAACCAGTTAGCAGTACGTGACATCTTGAACGTACCTAAAGCCGCCAAATGGTACTTTAATGTGGTGAAAATGACACATCCCATCTGAACTTTCCAGATAAGAGTGTGGGATCCTCCCTCCCTTGGGGTGGGTGGGAGGATTTAAGGACATAACGCAGCTGCCCTGTTGTCAGGACAGGCCTCGCGGCAACCCATCGCCCACTCCGTCCTTGCCGCCAGGGAGCCCGCTTTGAAATGGGGGCGGGTGTCAACAGGCAGCTCAGGCTGAGAAGAGACGCTGGGGGCCGAGGGCCACGCCCAGGCTGCGTGATGACCCACGCCGATCGGGTCAAAAACACTCGCCAAGGAGTTTCTCTGTCAAATACATCGTTTTTAAAAACGCCTGCAACGCACGGATGCATCAGGGGAGAAAGTTTCGTGTAACAACCCTGCAAGGTACACCGCTGAGCGCTTCTGCCAGATAACGGCATGTCGGCTTGGAGCCATGAGTAAGACGTCAACCTTCTTATGTCTTCGTTTGTCTAGCCCTTGCCTGGTGGTCTCCCCAGGACAGGGCCCCCGGCATGGGGCTGAAGCCGCACTTACCCTGTTCACGGTGTCCCTGACGGCCGGCACAGGCAGGCGTGGCAGAGACGTCTGGAAGCTGTACAACATGGGCTTTCGGCCCGAGAAAACCTTTACCATGCCCTTAAAGAGAAAACAGTTACATTTTAAAAGCTGACATGAGGCTAAAGGTCAGAAGCCAGTTCTCAACCGCACGTGCCAATGACTGATTTCCCGTGGAGATTCATTTGTCCTCGAGTCCACTTTCCACCCCTATACTCAAAGGCTCTGGCTAATATAACCCAGCTGAAAACCTGCTGGGGTCTGACGGGGACCCCAAGAAGTAGCTGGCACGGGGTCGTCCGCCGGCTAAGCCCCTCCTGGGGTGTCTGATACCACGGTCTGGTCGCGCTTGTACACAGGGGGCGAGGCCCCTGCTTCTGCGATTGGCTCAAGGTGCTAGGACAGTGAGGAGGGTCCCAGCCGAGGCTCCTGGACCTCGAGCCGCCCGCATGGGAAGCCACGTGGTCAAGCCTACTGGCATTTACACTCTGGCCTACGACTGGCCTGGAATGATCTAAAGCTGGTTTAACAACTGGTCATCTCGTGCTAACCAGAAGACAGAGAATCCCCAGGGCTCATGGCGGGGAAGGCAGGAAACAGCTCTAATAAAATGGAGTACCGGGCAGAAGTGGGACTCAACTCTGAGGTGGAGGCTTTAAACTTCCAAAAGTGGGAAACAAGCTCTGAATCCCTTCTGTAAAATACCATGTCCCTGGAAATAAAAAATTTCAGATCTGAGCAACAGCAGGAACCTGGTTTGGAGAAGAGTGATTTTCCAGGGGTGGCACCGCCGTGGCTGGTGACCGTGGCACTTCCACGGCAGCAAGCGGCCTGTCCACAGAAGGGCGCCACCAGCTGGTGGGCGAGCAGGGCGGCCCCAGGCGCAGGTGCCAAAGCCCAAGCACTGCTCCACAGATTCCTGGTAGCTCGCTTCGCTTACACTTCCGAAACCGTGAAATATCCCACAGAGAAAACATATTTTGAAGAAAAATCTCAATTCTGATCAGATTCATTGAGTCATTTGGATCATTTAACGAAACATGGGTTAAAGTTAAACGTTTCGTTACAGTGGTCAGATCCAAAGAACTAGATTGGCCTCGAGGAACCTAGTGAGCCTGAGGTGGCGAAAGCAGAGACAGAAGTAAGACACCCTGCCCCAAGCACCAGACACCCCAGAAGTCCAGAAACGATCCCTACTTTGGACGGTTTGTTCTCAGAAAAGCTGAGCTCATAAAACTCAGACAAACATCCACGCACAGGACAAAGCCATTTACTTTAAATCAGTGACACCCGGGCTAAGGGCCAAGGATGCCCAGTGGAAACTCCTGGGAGCTGGCCTGAGTCGCGGGCATCCCAGTCTGCTGCTCCAGCCGAGGGGAACCACAGAACGCCTGGCTCCAAGTGAGCCAGAAATGCTACAGAGCGGCTGGTCAGCAACCCGAATCACAAACCTAGCAGAGATGTATATAATCCGTTCAGAACACTCCAGCATCATTAAATTAAAGAAAAAAGACTCTGAACCAACTGATGTGTCGCGGTGAATCGAGCCTCTCGGGCAATTAGGGGGCCAGAGGAGAAAGGTTCCGCGCGCCTCCTCATTTCAAAAGTACACACAGTGCCGTCCCGTTACCATCCAGACTTTGGTGGCGTGGCTCATTTTGCCGTGCTGAGCGAACATCCACCCGTGGTAGGACAGCAGCACCTTCAGGGAGTAGCGCATCAGGAAAATGAGGCCGACCCACAGCCCAGTGCCAAAGAGGAGCCCGCTGACCACGTTCTTCGTCTGGCTGGACATGTAGCCCCTGCCGGAACAAACCGAGACAAACGCAAAGGTGTGAGTGTGCGCAAGGGGCCGTGCCAGCGAGGAGTGAGCATGACGGGGGCTGAGCCAGCCCGAGGGGTTGTGAGCCGGCTCTCCAGACAGCCGTGGGCATCTCCTCCCCCTCAGAATGGGCTGGCCCCACCTGCTCTGGGGTGTCTCTGGGGGTCCTGGAGATGAACCACAACTAGTTTGTGCAATCGGGGAAAGCAAGCACTTCCTGCTGGGGTGGGAGATGATGCCAGAGGTGACACTGCAAGGCTGTCACCTGCCCACAACAAACACGATGCCCCAGACAAGTGCGAGTTCCTCAAAGCGGGGCTCTCGGCCATCCTGCTCTTGAGGTGTTTTCTTTCCCTCAGACGTATCTGTGGATTTTGCAATTCCCCAAAAGGAGCTCAATGTGGCACAACTATTATTGCAACTATTTATATCAAAGGGGCTTGTTCTTGATCTAGATAAGAACATTCATCATGAAAAGTGCACGGAAAGTGAACAAGTTATCGTGCAAATGATCATTTGGAGGATAAACTAGAACACAGATAATGTCTTCATTTGCTGTGGAAAATTATGTATTTTATGGTGAAACTGGACTTTTTAAAATGAGAAGAAAGGCAGCTAGCTATTCAGGCATCTTTGTAGTTTTCTTTCTGTATAGATGTTTTAGAAATTGCAAAACAAAAATTTTATTTCAGGATGCTTCAAATGATTAAAACAGCCAATGCACAAACTAAAGGAATCTCCAATATTTATATAAAATTACCATTTTAACATTTTATAATATTTATGTGACAGAAATAAGCATCTTCAAGGTAAAATAATTTTTGTTTCAAAACTTACAGCTTCCTATAATCTGTCAAATTTTGCCTTTGGGTGTAGTCTCCACTTTAAATCCGTATGTTCTTTTCTGATCTAATCTTCAAGCAAATTTAGATTTATGGATTTAAGACTTTAACATTTGGATAATCTACGTTTTGGATTTCTACACATTCCTGAAGAAAAGAGACATGCCCATATACTTGAGTCACAAAACTCCAAGAGTAATTTAGCATAAACAAATAAATGACCGGTTTAGGATTTTACATATATATATGTACAGGCACTTTGCTAAAAGACGCATTAGCAAAAAATGCTTTCATTTAAAAAACATTCCTTAATTAGCTGCTGGAGAAGGGCAGAGAAACTCCACTCGGCCACATACGCAGCCCTTTGGGAGAGCAGCCACCTAGGGATAGCAGCGATCCTTGCTGGAAGACCGTTCTGGGTGGCTCTTGGAGCCAGGCGGTGCTGGCCCTGAACCTGGTCTTTCTAAATTTGGTCCAGGGTCGGCCCAGTTTATGGCAATAGGTTTAACAGGGCCGAAAAACAAATCTTACCGTGACCCAGATTATAAAGGGCTTTAAACAGCCAGCGCTTCTAAACATAATCCAGTTTAAAAACTCAACGCACATTGGAGAGCAAATTAAAAATCTGTGTCAAGCCCGCAAGTCTAAGAAGTAGGCAGGCCAGCTCTGTCCGCCACAGGAATGAAGGAAGCGCGGAGAGGGCAGGGGGTCCCGGAGCCCTGGACCGGCCACGGCTTCCCCAGCCCCAGACAGATGGAGGCATCCAGCAAGCGCCCAGGCCCAGCACAGGTCCACCACCACGCCAGGGAATTTCTCTTCAGCCCCTCGCAGGTGCTAGCCAAGGCTTGTCAGCCACCCTGAGATCCGAGGGCTCTCAGGAACTCCATTGTCCTGAGGCGCTTCACGAGCAAAGCAACAGGGCCCAGAGGTCACCTCTGCAGACCCCTCTGCAAAACAAGGCTCAGGGGTTAGGGGCGCCTATTAAGTCGGTCTGGATGGTAGGTGCAATCATGGGCACGTTCGTGTCGTTAAGTTAAATCTGCTTAATCGTTTTACTTAGAGTCATCAGAATCAAACGGAGGCGCTAGCAGTGAGTTTTAAGGTATGCCCCACTGCACTGGTTTACTTCCCTATTCCTTTCACACGGGGGGGCTTTTCAATCTGAGCAGCCAGTAAGGCTTGAGCCACTGCTGAGCTCAGCGACGGTCCCAGGCTTGGGAGATGCATGGACATACCCCGCTCCAGTGATCTCCCTCCCCTGCCTGAAAAACGAAGCTGGGTTTGGAGCAAGGGCTCGGGAATGTTTTTCTTCCCCAGCCGTGGGCCTAAACTGTTTGTAAATGTAAGGAGACGAACGCTGGGCCTGGAGAATCACAGGCATTCCACACTGCAGTACTTTCAAACTAGAAAGTGAAGCCGCGCATTCAGGCTCAAGGTCACAGGTGCACACCAGGTCGCGGGGGCGGCCCCGTGCCCATCGCCTGGCCACCCAGAGGTCAGCCAGTAGCAGTGTTTGTTTTGCCTCTGTCTCGTGGTAGGTTCTCTGAGGGGAGGCCCAGCGGCGTACTGACGGATCACGGCCTTGGCCAGGCTGTTTGAATTCCAGCTTTCCCATCTCCGCTTTCCAAGGTCCTGGGCAAAAAAATGGCCCTCTCGGAATGTTTCCAACAGAGACCCCAATGTGAGAGATGGCTGCGGGGCTGGCTGCGGGAGACCCTACATCTGAGCCAGAGGACCCCTGGAACTCCGTGGAATAGAGGACATCAGCACCGACGCGCTCTCCAGGGCGTGCCCAGCGCTGTGCAGGAGACCCCAGGCACCAGGAGCCTGCGTGGAGGAAAAGGCAGCCCAGAGGCACCTCCGGGCCAACTCTTGGGGAAAAAAGACTGCTGCAAGCTCCTAGAAAAGTCTAAAATTCCAAGAGGAGAAAGTGGTGGGGGTTCCCACAGGGATTCTAACCCCTCTGATGGGATCTAAGGGCCTGAGACTCCCCAGAGCACCCCACAGCCGCCTTGTCCCGGGGCCATGGTCACAACTCCAGAACGGACCCAAAACGCAAAGAAATGCCTGGGCTGGGAACCAACTCCATGAGCAGAAATTCCCGGGGCTTCTGCTGGCCAACTAAGCGCGCTGCTGCCGCGGCCCCGCCTCGCGCTCTGACACCTTCTTGCACGGCCCCACCGCCACCTCTGCCCTCGTCCTCCGGGAAAGGGCAGCGAGGAGCCCCAACACCTGGGGGACCCAAGCACGACCATCCCAGAAGGCAGGAAGGAAGCCTCCACGAGGGCGGGCAGCGGAAGCTTCCGCCATCACCCGAGACTCACGGGGTTACTCACGTTCTGTCGAGGGTCTGGTTGATTTTCGCAATGAGCCCCAAGGAGGGGTCGACTTTGGCGTACATGGTTGACATCACGCCCACCACCACAATGAGCCAGCTGGACGGGCTGGCCGGGTACACGCCGGTGATGATCCCATTCTGGAAACAAACACGCGCCCGTGAGCGGCGCCGCCTGCACCTCAGCTGCCCGCTGTTAACCGACCCCCTGGCGGTGGGACACCCCCGAACGCCAAGGCTCGGCAATCCCAGGGAGCCCCGGGGAAGAAGCTTGGCGGCGCAGGGCGGAAGTGCACCTGCCGCTGCCCACTGGGTCCCTTCCCCAGAGCTCACCCGCCACCGCGGTTCCGACGTTTCCCCAGTCTCTCCCCTTCCTCCACTTCTGAGCCAAAAAACTCCCCCCAACAGTTTCTCACGGAGCAGCCCCGGGACTTCAGAATCCCCTTGGACGGAGTTTAACATAAAGGTTCCTGGGCTCCTCCCCGGCCCCCCATGACACCCGCTGCTGTGGATGGGTCAGGGGGCCGCCACAAACACCCCCCCAGCTGCTCCACGTAACAACGTGCTGGGCCCAGCTCCGAAGCCAGCCCCCGGCCACCCAGGCCTGCTCAGCCCCGGGGCATTTACAGGAGAACTCACTGGAGGTGGAGAAAAGCTGTAAAATACTCCAGCCAAAATAAAAAAGGTGGGGATGAAACAAGACTGGCAAAAGGCTGACAGTTGTCGAAGCTGGCAGATGACAGCGGGGGCCTCGTTAACCTAGTCTCTTCGTTTCTGTGTGTGCTTGAACATCTCCAAGTAGGGAGGAAAAAAGTCTTACTCCCTAAAGCCATCTAACAGGCTGTTGATTCGACCAAAGCAATGGAGTGAAACTCCACCAAAGTCCCCTTATCTCTTACCTGCCCATCTCTTTTCCTACATGGGCAGGTAAGAAGGGCTGCCTGAGGTGGAAGGGGCCAGGCGAAGCTCTGGGCCTGCCCAGGTTGTCCCCTGCAGGTGGCGCCCTCCTCCCGCGTTGGGGATAATGCTGGCAGGTGCCAGGCCGGGGGGATGCGCCACCCCCACCCCCAGCCCAGGGCTCTCGCCCACCTTGCCTCCGCTGCCACCTGCGCTAGGCCCTTTCTGCTCCCCTCGGAAAGGAAAACTGGGATAATACAGAATCCTAGGTAGCCACCCTGGGGTGTGGGGCACATCCGCTTTGGGCTGGCTGCACCTCTGTCTTGTTTGAATTTGTTAATTACACACTTATTCCTCCTGTGGTTTTAAAAATAAATTGAGGGAGCGGATGAGGCTCAAGCAGTTGAGCATCTACCTCCCATATGGGTGGTGCTAAAGAGAAAAAACAAAAACAAACAACAAGCAAAACAAATGGAAAAAACTAGCTCAGGAAAGCCGATACGGCTCAGTTACTGAGCTCCAGCTTCCCACATACGAGGTCCCGGGTTCAATCCCTGGCCCCCGGTGCCTTAAACAAATAAATAAACTGAAGACAAGAATAAAATGTAGAAGCTTCTTGGGCTTAAATGAGTGGACACATGTCCATCCTTCAGGCAAGCAGTGCTGAGAACATGGGAAGTTAACTGTATTGATGTGGACGTGGGTCGATGGCTGAACATTTTATCAGCAAAATACCTATTAAGTAATAATAATCACTGATGTTTTATACAGTTGAGAAAACCTCCTTTTCTACAAGTGGAGGACACGGCCCTCACAGCAGAAGACAGGACTCCTGTCCACCCTGCTGCTGAGACTCCATCTCCTCGCCCATTTTCAGGGTGTCGAGG
>PVKH010025195.1:0-13465 GCA_004027955.1 Chaetophractus vellerosus | reverse complement strand
GACACATGATTAGATGGAAAACCTGACAGGGTTTGTAGGCAGTAGTTGCCAGAGCCTGGAGGGCCCAGTTGGGAGATTTTATAATTATTCAAATTACAGGAAACAAAGGTCTGAAGAGGGAGTGGGAATAAAAAGAACCCACCGTAAAGAAAAGATTGTGCATCTTTAGAAAGGTGGGACTAAAAAGCCTTCTAATTGACTAGTGCTGATTCAAAAAAAGCAGATTTCAGATGACGGGTTCGTCATCATTAAAAAATATTTTTGACACTCTATTGAATGTCAATATTCTTGACATTCTATTGAAATTATAATACAGGCTTAAATTTTTGGTGTTCTTACAAGCACATTTAATCAGCATGTATAAATATAATCAGCAAACTACAAATTGAAAAGAAAATCTATCTATATAAAGATTCTACTCCTAAAACTGTCACTCCACCTCAACTAAAATAATTTTAAGTAACAAAAAACAAAACAAAAATAAAGATAAATGTAGAGAATAAACAGCTCTAGATATAAGGATTTTCCCCCCTACAGGTTAAATCTACTAAAGCTGGAAATAATCATATTAAAATATGGAACAGCTCTCCTTTTTTGAAAAGGAGTACAAAGCTAAATAATCTACATCCTGAATTTGGGACCAAAGAAAACTGATTTATTATATAGGGAAAATTTTTATTAAACTGATGTTAAAATCAAGTACAGAGAATTAAACATATCTGCAGAAGATCATACAGAATATACATAACAGTTTACACTATGTAAACTCAACTTAATTCTGTGAAACACGGATCTGAAAATGGGAACCAAGCTTTGCGGTCTGGGACGGCAATAGAATTACAAAAATGTTATTAAATCAGAATTTTAAAATGGAATTGGGGGCCAACTAAAAATCCTAAACAGCTTCAAAGAAATTCAAGAGGAGGAAAACATTTTGGAGGAAAACTTAGAACATAAGCCATAAACAAACTAGATAAGGAGCTCAGATGCCAAAGAACAGAATCATAAAAACAAAACATTATAAATTCTAAGCTGCACTTTTATTTTACAAGGCACCAATGTATTTAATACATACATTGGAAAAAATGGTATTTTAAAAATATTAACTAGTATTTTAATCTGAAAGAGAATATTTTTATATCTTAAAAACATATTGGATCCAAACAGTTCATTTTCTTTTCCTATTCTAACTGAACAAATTGTTAAACTCTAGATAACACTTATCATTGACAGGGATAAGGAATGAAATCTTGTGCTAATTTTCTTAACTCTACTAATTAATCTTTCTGTTTGTTTAGAATTTTGGTATCAGATGATTTTGCCTCCCCATTTTGATAAATCCAAGAAATATCCTCTACTATTAGATGTGTAAGTATTTAAGAGGAGGAAATGATTTAGAAGGTAACCATTGTATATATTTTTTGCCCTGTGCAGCTTACAGAAAAATGGGGTCAAAAATGCATCCTTTCTCTCTTCCTGAATCACTGCAAAGGAATTTATTTTTTCCTCCCATTTTACTCTCACAAATCCCAGCCTGTGTTTTCCTTCATCTTCCTGATAGAGAATATAGATGTGATTCTTCTTTCAGCAAAGCGTATGGATTTTTTTGTTTTGCTTTTTTCTCCTAAACTCTTAAGGCAGTTATCAAAAGAATTTTCAAGTCCCCATTTTCATCCTTAACTCATGGGCATTTTAAGAAGCAAAAGATAGATCTTAGTCTTCACAATTTCCTTACTCCTAAATTTGCCCCAAAATTTTCCCATAGGTTGTCTTTGGTTCATTAGGACTTCAAGTATCTCTTCCTTTAGTTCCTGAAATACCACTGTCATTGCCCTTTTTCATGAAGAGGAAGAGCTGTGATGTAAGAGAATGTTTATTATTATCATCCAAACTTCGTAAAGTAGTGCATGAGAAACTTCTGAAATCACAAAGTGTTTGAACAGTAAATGTAAATCCCTGTGAACTTTAAATTCGGAAGCTTTATAAGATATTTTTAATAATTTTTAAGGACCCATTTTAATTGACTCCTTCAAAAATTGCCCTGGTCTCACTCATAATGCCACAATGCCACTTT
The DNA here is from genome assembly GCA_004027955.1 of Chaetophractus vellerosus. Lineage (NCBI taxonomy): Eukaryota > Metazoa > Chordata > Mammalia > Cingulata > Chlamyphoridae > Chaetophractus > Chaetophractus vellerosus. The sequence continues at coordinate 11,391 of PVKH010025195.1, read as the reverse complement.
TCCTGTCCTTGTTTGCCTCATTTTCTTTATTACAACCAAACAAAACTAACAAATGTGCTGGGGGCCTGCTGTGTGCCAGGGGTTTATTATAATAGCTTTATTTCATTCACAGCAAATTTAGGTAGTGGGCTCTATTGGGCCCAATAAATAGATGAGAAAACTGAAGCTCAAAGACATCACTTTTCTGTTGTTAATAAGGAAAAATAAAGGACACAGATTATAGTGTCAGACACAGTCTTCCTGTTCCACTATAATCATAGTTCCACGAAAAGCAAACATAAAAGCCCAAAGAAAGTAAAAATGCATATTTTAAACTTCCAGCTGTGCTATTTGATTTCATTAAAACAACAGCCTAATTCTAAATACTGACACTAATCTGTTTTAGGCTTCAGCCCCAATGTTAACAAAGGATTCATTGGAAAAATGTGATATTACTAAGTAAGGATTATACCTATCCTTCATTAGGAAAGTTAAAAAAAAGAATGTGGTAAATTTAGTGACCATTTTTGTTCAGTTATTTTTCTTCTCTCCTTAGAGGTCTAAATCTTTGCTGTCTATTTTTTCAAGAAACATAATTTTGTTTAATCTTGGGGGTTATATAATTTGATGCAGACTTAATATTAAGGCAAGGATTACTCTACCGATTTTAATATTGTCAAGAAGGCCAAGGCATTTCATATGTTGTTAAAAAATGTTTACTTGCCAAAAAAAAAAAAAATGGATGTATTCTTTAAAAATTTAGGTTGTTACAATATTTAGTTTAAAATTAAAATATATAATATTTTGTTTAAAACTGAAGTTCTTTTGACTGCCATCACTAAGAGGAAGGAGGAAAATGTTGCAAAGGCGTGTGAAGAGGAGGGGCCAGTCCTTTGAGGAGGACAGTGAGCAGATGGGGAGGAGAGAAGGGCCGGAGGGAATAGGTTCTCAAGATCTGGGACCAGGGGTCCTGTCGAGGGTGCAAAGATGGCATATGTAAGTGAGATGCAATAAGTGACAGGGAGCCCCTCTTGAATAACAAACAGAGAAATGAGAGGGCTTGAAGGAGATGTGCAACAGCTTGTGTGGAGTAGATTGGATCCTGTCAACATTGTAGCTATAAGGGAGATAAATGTGTTAACAAATAGAATATAGAACAACACGCCTATTTTCCAACACAATTTATTTTCTTCTGAAGTTTTAAGTAGTGGCATTCAGCCCTATGTTGGTCCATTCCACAGTGATTTACCGTTTCTTAGTGTCCACACCACTGGGCTAGGTGTTGCAAGAAATGCAAAGCACAAGACACAGCAGTCAGAGTCCTCCAGGGAGCTACACCTAGGAGATGAGCGTGTAGTCTAGGCGTGTTGGTAAGTTGAGATGGAAAGGTGTATTCAAACCTGCACTTATTGTCATCAGCGTTGTTATGATCATCTTTATTATTTCATAGCACGACTCCCCTCTCCTAACTACTACATCAATTATTTCTTTGATTTCCAAGATATGTAGTACTTAGAAAATGTTGGCTTATGAAGTCTGCGTTTGATAACAGTCTTCAAAGATAAAACTGAGGGGCATCTTTGAAGGAAACAAACAGCATTATGGTTGTGTTGCCAATTCTTAGAGGATCCGTTCAGGACCCCTGGTGGCTGGCACGGTTTTAGGCTCAGGGTCAGGAAAGACGCACGCTTCTTGTCCACAGTGACACAGGAGAGAGAAATGCAAGCACTCTTCATTTGATGGAAAACCATGAAAGCTAACAATTTGGAATCTTTCTCAGATATGCAGGCCCCTGTAGTCAAAAAGCAGATGCTGCCTTCAGACTCAACTGGGCTACTTACCTTGCAAGCACAGAAAACATTATAGTAGCTAGCTTTGATGGCAGAGGAAGTGGTTACCAGGGAGATAAAATCATGCACGCAATAAACAGAAGACTGGGAACATTTGAAGTTGAAGATCAAATTGAAGCAGCCAGGTGAGTGACTAGTAGATAAATTCAAAGACCATCTGATTTTTTCTTTTGCTTCAATTTGTATTTCAAAGTTGTAAAGTGTGAAGAATTTGGATTGTCTTGGGATGCATTTGTAACCTATCATCCTTGGGGTGGACATTTAGTGAGGGTATCATATTTAGATAAAAATCTATATCATTGTAGATTTATATGAAGTTTTAAAAAAGTATTTCCTACATTGCCCTCTCTATGTGACTTTAGAAAGGGAACTGACAATGTGTTATAACCTTCTAGGAACAGAGACCCCAAATTTACTAAATACATGCTGACAACCCAGGAGATAAATGTACCCCTGAATAAACATCTAGCTAGACAAGCAAACACATCCCTTATAGTCAGGATAAGCAGAAGAGTGACAGCTGGGGAGTCCTAGGCATGGCTTGTACAATCTAGGTGAGGTTTACTCTTCCATTTTGGGAAAATTGTAGAGCACAGTCATCATCAGTCACAATTATATGGACTTTGTTAAGTATGAATTGCAACCATTTCCTGTACTCTCCAATTATGGAACTGTTCATAGATGTGAACTGGCTTAGGAGATATGGTAATTATGAATGATGGTTATGATGTAATGAACATGTGATGTGGGAGGTGCTTCTCCTGTATTGTCATTAAAGCTGCACAGCTGCCCTTGGAAGTGGGTGTTCTTACCCCATAATTCAGGTAAAGAAATGGAAGTTCTTAGGTGAGGTAAGTTGCCAAGGTGAGGCAGGATTTGAATCCAGGTCTCATTCCAACAGTTACATTCAATTGCATTCAACTGGTAAGTGTTAAATGTAATCTTTGAGTTTCCATCACCAAAGGTACAGATGTCTGGGGAAGAATATTAAGTGGGGATGATCTAAAATAATGTTGTTAAATCATAGACTAGGAAATACAGAAAGATCCATGAGTGATTAAATGGGTGGGGGAAATTTTAAGAAAAGGAAAAACTGAAAAGCAGAGAAGATGACAGGTCGTTTATTAAGTATCCCTGAATGGATGAAATTCTCTCATACCAAAGTTAATGAAAAGCTATTTTCCTTAACAATGAAAAAAGAGAGACCTGGATTAGAGAGCATGCAGATTTGTTTGAGTAAGATTGTAGTTTTAAAATAAAATTTTATCTATCCTGACAGGTTTTCTGTGAGAGATAGGGAATAGTTTCCAAGACCTCTCAAATATGACCATTTCAAGTGTGAAAATTATGGAATTGAGTATTCACAATGTCCAATTCTAATTTAAAAAGTAATGAGATGTGATGTATTCACACAGTGCAATATTATTCAGCAACTAAGAAGAATTATACACCATAACATAGATGAATCTCACACCCAGACAGTGGAATGAAAGAAGCCAGACGCAAAAATGCCTACTCTTTATGATTCAATTTATATAAAGTTTAAAACCAGGCAAAATCATCTGTGGCTTAGAGGTCAAAATAGAAGTTACTTTTGACAGACATCAGAACAACTAGCGATTACCAATCTACACACACACAGGCACACACATTCTGGAAAATTTTTATGGAATCCAATCAAAATATTTCATTTTGTTCTTTTGCTGAAGGGAAAATAACGGGGAAGCCTCTGGGGTGCAAGCAATAAACTATGTCTTGATTAAGGATATCAAGGATATGTTCACTTTGTAAAGATCTATCAAGTTGTACACTCATGATTCAGTGCAAAATTTATGTGTGTACATTATTCTTCAATCTTAAAAAGTTTACATTGAGAGGATAATGAGTTTAAACCTACTTACCTTTAATCTTTCTCTAGTACTGCTTCCCTCAGGCAGCCTAAAACTCACATCATCAATTGAAAACACAAATTCTCTCAAAGTCATGTACTGGTTAATACAAAAGCCTTCCCCTTCCCCCTAATTCTACAAAATTAAGAGTCTCATTTGCTAGATCTTTTCAAGTAAACAAATTGCCTTTGGACACAAGGCTAAACTTTAAAAATTGTTGCACAAAATTTGTTTACTCATTTTTCTACCTTAATTCAGGGGTAAAGTGTCCGTGAGCTTGAATTGAAATTCAAAAAAAGCATTATTCTTGTGGGGACGTATTGGTGCGGGTGTGATTGTTTATTAAATAATACTCAGTATAGTGTGGACTTAGTAAGGGGTCTGTGGTTTACACCTAACTGGCAAAGGGGTCCGTGGAACAAAAAAGGTTAAGAATCCCTGCCTTAATTCCATTCTTGAACAGCTGAATTGCAAAAAAAAGACATTCCTTAAGCTATCAAGGAAATATTGCTTTCTGTTTAACCATGCTGAACTAACTAATCAACACCCAGCATAGAAGGGATTTATTTAGAGAAAGGTGTTTAAGTTCTCAGGTGGGGGCCCAGAAACATTTCTGTGTCCTACCCAGATGTTCTCCAGGCCCCTCTATTTCCCCATTGCAGGGGCACCCTCTCTCCAACTGAAAAACATCTGGAGAGGCTTAAATTCAATTATGTAAAGAAAAGTGCATCTGGGCTGCAAATTTTTATATAAAGCTGTGAAAAAAACTGCCAGGATTTGTTTTCTGTGAAACACACACACACTCAGACAAAATGTTTATGGACTCCAACAAAAGTAAACCTTGTGCATCTGGATCTTAAGATAAAATGATAGTCATTTACCTCAGGTGTTTGATTGCTGGAAGTAATTCATCTTCGTTTTTAATAGAATGGATTAGAGAACAAATGGCAGTGCTTCATATGTGTGCAGTTGTCTTACTTTTCTAAACCAGTGTAATACAAAATCATGGGCTTTTTCCATGTGTTTTAGAACATTTTCAAAAATGGAATTTGTGGATGACAAACGGATAGCAATTTGGGGCTGGGTGAGTAGTTGCTTGGCTGATGAATCTGTACGTATTCTTTAGTGACTGTAACCCTGAGCAGAGTAATTTATCTTTTGTATGTAGACATTTGGAGATGAAAATCATATCTATCATTTTTAAGCTAAGGAGATCCAAATAAAATGTCTGAGATGTCTAGGCAATGGCCCACTAGACTCTATACTAGCCAGACTTACAACTTTATCATCTGGAGAGAGGTGAGGGAGGAAGGGAAGGGAGGGGGGTGATAAAGGAGGGAGGAAAGGAGACTTTCTAATGAGTCAAAGTCAGTAAGGATTTAGTGTTTGTTTTTCTTAGAATTGGTACTACCCAGTAACCAGGGCCGGCATATTTTCTATATATTTTCCCACTACACCTAGCAAGAAAAGGGACCAGGGTTCTGAAAGTGTAGTTTTTAGATCCTGCCCAATTAAGGCCAATTTAAGCCTCATCTACCATGTTTTCTATCTTTAAAGAGGTACAGTATATAAAGATGTGAGAAATGTGGAAATGCGACTTGCTTACCATATGTCCTTATTCCTTTACCTCCATAAAAATAACTGTTTCCCTTCCTTAGTCATATGGCGGGTATGTCACCTCAATGGTCCTGGGATCGGGAAGTGGCGTGTTCAAGTGTGGAATAGCTGTGGCACCTGTGTCCCGATGGGAGTACTATGGTAAGTAATTGCTGTCAGGTACAAAGAGACACTGAGTGTTTTGACCTTGAAATTCTAGGGACAAACCCCCTTTTGAGTTTCAACATTTCCACAGTGAATCAGCTGATTCATCTTAGAGATACTTTGTGGGTACCCATAAGACCATCTCATTTATTCTGCTGTTGTGAAAAGCTGGGTGGTAGTACATAAGTCATCAACACATTTGGTTTCTTATTAAGATATTCTGTTTTCTAAATTTCTAAACAGCCCCCAATGCTGCATTTCTGCAGATAAAACCTGCCCTATCTTTGTTCCCAGTTGAATCTGGGACTTCACATATTGGCAGAACATGAGAAGCATGTATTTTTCTCTCCTCTGGTAAAGGTCAAATAGGAGAGTAGGGGCAGGGGAATTCCATTTCAAGGAGGTTTTGTTTCCTTCCACCACCTCAAAGTAGACGAAAACCATTCTAGAATAGCCTCTTCTTTCTGAGAAAATATTACTCTACAAGACATCACACACGTAAGTCTATAATTCCCAAGGGAGAGGGAGTGATCAGTGGACGACTAGGTGGGAGGGAAAAGTCTGAGGTGGTGAGGAGATGAAATGTTTTCCTTCTCTTCTGACCCCATCTCAAGTCCTTTATGTGGTATCAGGAGAGAATCACTGATAATGAATATGCTTATTAAATACTTTTATGTTCTAATCCTAATTCTGTGGAAATCCCTCTCCCATTCCAAAGAAGCCAATGTAAAAAATACATGGCTACCTTTTTGTTTTTAAAAAAAATTGGAGGACACACTATAGATTTGTTTTCATATAATTCTTTTCTGCTGGATAGTAATCATTCTGTTGGAGGGCTTGTTTTTGGAGACCTCTGGTGGTTAATAAGATAGTAGAAACAATCTTCGTGAGTTTAGAACCCGTAATGATAAGAGGCCTTCATTAAATGCGTATGGACTACCCTAACATACAGGAACTTTCTAGAGTTCTTATACATGTGTAAATTTGAACAATTTTCTTCAAAATTACATCGATGAAACAAAACATCAATGGCATTTCAAGACAAACTTCTAAAAGTTTACAATAACTGCATTAGGTATTTTTTTCTAATTTCAAGTCTTCTTACATATGTAAATCCGGCTAGTATAAATAAGAAAGAGGTATAATGTTTTAGGACCAGCAGTATTAAAGTCTGCATCTCTTTTGGGAAACATTTATTTTGCCCTTAAAACCTATATTTTTCCTCTGTCAAACTAAGTTATTAATATTTAAATATGCAAGTTAAAAAAGATATGAAAACTGTATGAAGATCTTACTTTTAAAAGTTTGCTGTCCTCTAGATATATAAAATTGCTTGTAGTTTGCATACATTTTAATCAAAATGATAAAATATTGCCATTTCTCTTTTTGGAGGAAAATACTTTTATTTTCATAAGAATAACATGAAGAATATATGTGGAACTTATTATCAGTGTAGTTTTTAGTCTACAACGTCAGTTATCCAAAAAATGTTAGACTGTTGTTTAAGGTTGCTATTTAGATGAAGTATCCATTTAAAGGATTAATGAAATCACCGGTGAAATACCTATACAATTACAGTACAATGAAATTCAAGATATTAACCTACATATCCCAATGGCAATGTATCATTCTTATACTCACTTATTTACTATATTCAAGTCACTTAAGGAGGTATCTTTCAAATCATGTACTTCAGATTTTAAGTTATATTGGAATTTGGTTACAGAACTTTTTCTCAGTATTGTCCTGCAAATACATGTAATGTATAATTTAATTTTAAAAAAATAGGACAAAGATGTTTGATTTTCCAAAATAACGAAACCAATTATGTAATTTGTCTTTCCACCAAGTTTATAGTTAGGAGAGCTAATGTCATAACACCAAAGTTGAGGCCCTTCCACAAAACGAGAAAAAGAGAGAAAACAAATGTCTAACTTGCATTAAGGTGGAGTCGTTGAGCTGGTATGAGCATGTACAGCAAATGAATGATAACTAAATTCTTTTTTTTTTCATTATATTGAATTCCAAACTGCCAAAAAATTGAAATATGATTTAAGTAAGTAGCTAGTAATTGAACATTGTTAGGGGTTTCCAGATGTAAAGGAAATAGGGTATCACAAATGAGTGCATAATATTTAAGTCAAGGACCTAAAAATTCAAGACAATTGTAGCTCAGTGATTGAGCACCTGCTTTGCACATATGAGGTCCCGGGTTCAATCCCCAGTACCACCTAAAAAAGAAAAAATAGAAAAATTCAAGACAACTGAGGCATTAAGTGTCTTCCTAGTTGAGTCATTGAAAGAGTCAAACAACAGTGTAGAGCTCTTTACCATTTACCACTTCACATTTGACTTTTCGGCAGGTGGGTTGTTGATTGGGTTTCACATCTCCCTCTGCACCTTCCTAAGCCTAAATGGGAGTGGGTTAGGGCTGAGAATAGAAAGGCATAAGTCTGAGCAGGTGTATGGGGATCAGTGTCTCTGGCTGCATTAAAAAGCTAAATAATGACCTGGAGGTGCTATTTTTGAGAGTAACACTGTATATCTATATGCACTTTAAGACACACAAAAGCACATAAAGTAACCCAATGAAAGGAAGAAAAGTTTTTATTTGTGTGAATTACGTTTTTTTTTTTTCTTTTCTGTCACAGACTCAGTATACACAGAACGCTACATGGGTCTCCCAACTCCAGAAGACAACCTTGACCATTACAGGGTAGGCAGTGAAGATCCACACCTATTTTATAACCTATTTATAAGTGATTTAAGAACATTTTTAAATGAATCTCTTCTAGAAAAAATATATTTTTTATTTCCAACAAAATTCTTGTTAAAAAGAAATAACACAGGTGGTTTAGAGATACTCTAATAGCTTCCCCTACTATATTCTGCATAATTACAGTTTTATCGTATGCGATATAGGTCACAATATGCATTCATTTGAAAATACAAAGCAACACCAGATAATTAATTTAATCATAAAAATTTCAATTTAGAAAACATGTCAAATTCAACATATTCCTTTAGAGCATAGAAGACTCTAAACCTTTAACTATATGTTACAATTTCTTATGATATTGTCAGAATTAATATGTAAGTCATAATTTTCATTCTTATAGCTTAAATAGGTGCAATTTTTTTGTTCAAAATTTTAGTAAAGCAGGTGAGCGGTAGGTCTGGTAGGGTAGTACCCTAGGAAGGTTTTGTACCCAAAGTACTGAATAGCCTCCAAGGCTGGCCGCCTGATGGGAGAAGCCACGGGCAGGTTGCTCCGCAGATGGGCTATAGCATTTGAAATATGGTCTGGGTGCAACTGTCATTGGCAGCCCCCATGTGCTGTGTGGATGCCACGGAGAGCCAGAATGTACTCATTGCAGCTGGAAGTGCTACTGTAAGTACTAGGGACCCTTCTAGCACTCTGACCCTTCAAAAACATCTTTCCTGATTCTATTATTTATGTTAGTTGGAAACTAAAAACAAACACTGAACTTACAAATTAAAATCTGATGTTTACGCTGTTTAAGGTACATTCAAAACTCTTCCCAGGACACCGAGTTAAAAAGAAAGAAAAGCAACAAGACGAATAGTTTACAATCATAATTTCTCTTCATCTGAGCCATGACTATCAACACATAGGCTTCATATTAATACCTTGCTCTGAGCAATACTTTTACATTTTTGCCAGATACCATTGATCATTACTATGGATTCTGAACCCCTGTGATCAAAACACAATAAAACTCAAATACAATGTCCAGTTTAGCAACATAAGTATAGACAGTTTAATTTTACCTGTTCCCTCAGCTTTAATTATGAAGGCTTGTAGTTTTTGTGCTTTTTTTTTTTAACTCTGTGTAGGTGTGTGTGTGTGTGGTATGGGTTAGTGTTTGTTCTACAATTTGTGGATTTTCACTGTGTTTTCCAATCAAGATAGAAAAGGAGCAATCTTTGAAGTGAGATACACAAATCAACTTTCCCTACAAAGCAGTCTATAATCAGGTTGCCCCCATTACTGCTAATGGTGCCATCAGATATTTTGGACTCAATTCTTCCCACTCTTACTCCTCCACATCCAATAACCTTTGACATCCTTTCCCTTTTTCACAACCACATTGCTACTGTCACATGACCTGTTTCCTTTGATAGCAATGACCTAATTTGTGTCCCCTTATCTGTCTGTCCACACTCCTCTCCATTCCACACAGAGTTATGAACCTAACCCCAACATACAACACTTTCACGGTCCCTTCTCGTGTCTCAACTCAGTCCCATCTGTGGTGTTTAACCAAACTGTCAACACCCTTCTTATAACCACCCAGTTTACCAGAAGCATTTTCTGTTCTCTGAATGTTTCTGGGTCTTTCCACTTGTGCCCATGAGTACTCATGTCCCTTCTACCTGAAATGTCATTTCCCCTTCATCTCCATCTATTAGGAAAATTGCACTGCCTCCCAGTGGAGTAGCATCCTTTTTTGAATCCCATGCCATTTTCCATGTATTTCTCTTTTTCATTTGAAATTTTATTGTGTTAATATACATATAACATAAAATTTGCCATTTTACCCATTTTAAGTATCATTAATTACATTCACAATGTTGTGCAACCATTACTGCCATCTATTAACAAAATTATTAATCACCCCAAACAGAAACTCTGTTCCTTTTAAGGGATAACTTCCCACTACCCCAGTCCTCTTCTGGGTATATCTGCTGTTCTTGATCTTTTTCTGCTGTGGACTAAGTTATTTTGCACCGATTTGTCCCTTTGCAGTACTGTTAGCTTCTCAAGGCTTTACTCAACACGGTATTCTTTAGCTTATCCAGTATGAAGTGTAAACCTTCAAACTTCCCTGATCTAATTTTCTTAAAAAAAGAACTTTTTGAGGGGAAACATTATTATGAAAGTTGTAGTTCTCCATCACTTATCTCATTCTACAGCTTGAATTTCCTTGTTAATGATCCAACCAGAATGCTTACATTTGAAAACCATCCCTCCTGTCGTACACCATATTTGCTGAGAAGCCAAACAGCTTTCTCAGCTATCCCCAAATTACCAAAAGTTCCTGAAACATCAAAGGTGTACTGGCAAGGACCCTATTCTGGCTCTAGAACATGATGGGTGATGAGTCAAAAGCTCAATTTTTAAAAAGGCATTTCAAAACATCTTTCAAAGTAGAAGCACAGGGTCAAGTCCACCCCTGACATCTAAAGAAGTCCAATGCACCTACCCTACTTCCCTCTAAGAACATTAGCCACCAGGGTTTCAATCTGCCATTTCAACCTGCATCTTATTCCAGTCCTTCCTATAGGCTTCTCCTTCCCACACAAGACCCCCCACTTCCCTGACTCTACCCCCCACTGCAGTGGCCATTTTCATCTCTCCCCTTAGGTGTTCACTGAGGGAGGTAGTCATGTAAATAGAAGTCACTTCCTACTGCCAATGGCAACACACGCACACTGGGTGCACAAAGTCACTCTTTCACTTCACTGCACAGATGGCACCAGAGGACTGTTTAATCCTTCCACGCCAGGAGTCGGATTTTCTTGGCACAAATTTTATTGCTGGCAATGGACACATTAAAACTGCCAGTACTGGGGAGCTAGAGGTTTGCAATGTGTTACTCAGAGGAATTATCTGGGAGGGTGATAGTTAAGGTGGGCAGGAGAAAGTGAGGCAAAAACATGAACTGAATTATTTCCACCATGGTAAGTTGCTTCCTCCAAATTTGGAGAACTGAATCTAAGTGCCTATTTTTGGTGCACAGCAGGCTTCAGAATAAAGCTGCCCTCCTTTGTTTTTTAAATGAGCCTGTGCTTTTGTCTCTGGCAAGAACACACTCAAAGATTCTATTTTCCTCCAAGGCCCCAGCTGCCCCTCTGGACTCCATTTTTTACTTTTCTTTCCCTCTTTC
>PVKH010025194.1:0-13465 GCA_004027955.1 Chaetophractus vellerosus | reverse complement strand
AAGGACTGTGCAAGACTCAACAATAAAACAGGCGTGTCCTCACAGACATTTAGCCACACTCTCCATCAACAAGCATTTCCAGCTAGTCCTTTGCAGATTTTAGAAGGAAGTTTGCAGTGGTCTGGCTACACCCTGACATTTTGACATTGTGGTTTCGGCCTTCAGCCTACTAATAACAGGGTTCTGCCCACCCCCACCCTACCCCGCCATTTCCCTACCCACGACATTAACTTGTGCATATGACTTCCTAATCACTACTTCCTAAATTTCCCTCTAGTACATGTCCCCATTTCCCATGGCAAACAGTCATGTAAACCCCCAATCCCTACATTGTACCTTAGCTCTTCACAACCTTTCAGTCAGTCTCCTGGCCCCTTGGAAGATGCCCTGCTCGGCTCTTATTTTTGTCATGGCAAACCTCCCTCTTTCCCTTTGCATGTTTGTAAACCACTCTGCATGGCCCTCAACGTAGCTGAAACCTCCTCTTTCCTATGTCACCATGCCCAAAAACATCTCCCATCAGTATAAACGGTGCTCTTTGAGATCAGCAGTGCCCAGTTGTCAAATCCAGACACTTTCAGAAATCAGCATATATTCTTCATTTGAGAAATGGACCACAGGTGCAGAGGGAGACTTTGGTGTTTGCCCTTCCCCCTCAGCCCTGCATGGACCTTCAGGTCCTTGGAGTTTGCTTAGAATGGCCAGGCTTACTTTTGGAGCCAAGAAACATCAGGAATGAGCCCATGGTATAAAAGGCTATTTTGGTTTATGGTGACCTCTGAAAACTTTAGGATAAACTGTGGGACATCTTTGTGGGTGTTTTCTTCATATTGTGTGAGTTTGCAGGCATTTCTGATGTGACTTCCCTTGGGAGACAGTATGGAGGAATGGAATATTTGCCAAATGAGACTAGAAGTCAGAAGACACAAATTGTCATCCTTGTTCTTCCATTTTCTTGTACTTAACCTGGGCCTCAACTTCTTCATCTATAGAATGAGTAAACTCCTGCTTACCTCTTCTAGCTCTAAGGTTACATCCAAGTGAGAAAATGTAAAAATTCATTCCATATGCATGACAAAGCTCCATCCAAAGATGGTACAGTTTGGATTCTGATGCTTAAATGCATTGGGATACAGGCGTTCCAATTCTAGTCCTTTAAAGAAGGTTGAACTTTAAAGGCATTCTTTATTTTCATCCACATACAAGTAAATTTCTCCTTTGAATTCTAGGTTTTTTGTTTTTGTTTTTGTTTTTGTTTCCAGAAGAAGTTACTTACATTCTGAACATGGAATTTCAGCGGAACTGTGGCTTCTAGGTGGTTTCATTGTTCTCAAGTGTAACAATTCAACTAAGCCAAACATTACCTTAAAGCCATTTGGTAGAGCCCCTTTTAATTAGTGGCTCGTGAACCTCACTGGTAAAGCTGGCCTGTGAAATGCCCTTCTACCCATTCATTAATGTTTCATGTAAGGACTTGGATTGAGAATTACTACTGAAGGCTATCCCTTCTTTAGGGGAATTGGGAAATGCTGCAGCTAAATATATTACCACGTTTTGACCCATTCTCTTAAGACTTCTAAGGTCTCACACCTACTATGGAAATGTTTAGCCTTATTATAGTTTGAGAACATACTTCTCATAAATCCATAATTGAAGTAGGTCTTCAGGGAATGACTTCCTTTTGAACTCTGGATGGGATAAACTTCACAAAGTAGGAGGAAGTTGCAGGAACCAGGCCACGCCTTTTGCTTGAGGACCACCTTTTCCTTTTCTTTTTCTACCTCTTTTCTCTTACTTTCTGTAACAGTTGGAGTTTTTGATCCAAACAACAGAAATTGATTCTAGCAAAGTTAAGCAAATAGTGAATTTATGACAAGGATATGAGGGCCAGACTGAGAACCAGCAGGAACCAAGTAGGTCTAGGTCTCTATGGCAGGAGTTTCTGCTTTTCACCCAGCACTGCTAGTGGCATCATTGGTTCCGATTATTTGACCCTCTGTCACTTGTTCAAGAGACAGAGTCCCAGGAAAGGGAGTCTTGATTGGCCAACCTCCTGATGTGTGGTCACCTCTTGGCAGTGACAGGGATTTGGTTGAAGTCCCAGCGACTATACCTGGCTCCCACTAAGAAGGGAGGACATGGGGGAGAGAGAATGGGTGTTGGCTGGCCAAATGCCACGGGCCAACCATGGTTTCATTCTCTCTTCTTTCTCCAGATGTGCTCCTCTCTCCCCCTTCTCTTCCCTTCTCCACCTGTCCTAAGTTTGCTTGTGTGCCCACTGTGGCAAGTATTAGGTTAAGTGAGGGAATATGTTGTCATAAACAAGACAGATGTGGTTCCTGCCTATGGATTATCAAGGAAGGACCAGAGATTGGAGAGGCACAAGCCACTTAACCTTTGAGCTGCTTGAGATTGGGAGCCCAAGAGGAGGCTGAGCCACAGCTTGGGTAGAGGCTGAGGCTTAACTCCATCTGTTTACTATCAGGAAAAGCTCCATTTTACAAAAGCAGAGACTCTAATCCATTGGTGAAATGTTTGAGCACTTGTCTACACTTAGCATTGAGATTTTCCTTGTCTACAGTTACTCAGCTTTGGTTTCAGTCATCTACAGTTTTTCTATGAGAAATGCTGATATCAGATATGGTATCTTTGGGAAAACAATTGTTAAAGAACTAACAACTGGGCAACTAAGATAACTCTGAGTTTTCCAAATATTTCCCCACACCCCCTGCTTTTTTCCATGGTTTGGTGCCTAAAATCCATTCACTGCCCTGTTCTGCCCTGTCCAGAGAGAAAGCTCACAGTCATAAAAACCACTTGGGGCACTTGTTAAAAATATAGATTCTCAGGCTCCATCTGTGGGACATCTGATTTCAGTAGAAATCTTTATTCCCCAAGCACCCCAGGTGATTCTTAAGAACTGGGAGATTTGGGAAATCTTCTGTAGAGAATGATTTGGTATGATTGGAGAACGATAATAGCTTTAATTTATGTAGGGCCTACTTTCAGGGAGCTAAAGCTCTGATAGATGCTTCAGTGTTGTTTTTTGTTGTTGTTGTTTTGTTTGTGGTTCTGTTTTTTGTTTTTGAAAGGGAAAAGGCATTGATTTTTATTGCTGCTTCATCTGTTAGTCAATAAAGAAAGGTGGGTAGACACCAGATTTCTAAGTTGCATTATTATACACCCAGTTTATTTTGAGGTATATCCAAATGAATGAGATTACAGTTATCTTAAAGTACACAGAAATAACTTAGATTTTCCCATAAATGAAACACTGGTAAAAATACCTAACATTATTTAAAGACTTCAACATTTTAAACTATTTTTTTCCATCGAAGTCTCTACTTGACATTTGGGTTATATGTGCATATAAAAACAAATTTATTTGTCAAAGTAAGCAAAAGATAAAACAGCATTCAGTATCCTTTCTGGATATAATTAAATTTTCAGAAGCAAAGTGGTCCAAGTGGGAGCAAAAAAGGTGACTTCCTTATGAGATAGACTACATGTACACAAAAATTAATAATCAAGGATGCTAAAGATTAATTCCATAAATCATTCTCTCTTTCCTATCCTTTTAACATACAAATGTGCACTATAGGTTTGTGTGAATTAGAATACTTCAGCCAAGATTGTGAGCTCCTGTGACTAGGGGTATATAATTCAATAAAATGCCCTGGGATAAAGAGAGGAAGTATAGTTGAATAGAGGATATCTGTCCATCAAGTTATCCATATCAACTTACTGAAGAGGTAGATTATTAAAAGTTTTGATGGGCTCAGACAATGACTTGGGCCTTATAGTAATATTTTATTTCATTATTTATTAAGATCATAACTAAGCATATTAGAATGCTAGCTGTCACTGGATTAGTACCTTAAGGCTAAATACTGGAAAGAAATTACTGTGTTACAAAACACATAAAACATTGTATTTTGTGGTTCTACTATTTGTTTTTTCCATTATTTTTGTTACTGGGGCAAGATAAGAGGTCCAATTGGTTTAAAAACTTTTAATGTACCCCATACTGTCTGAAACAAAGATTTTTATTAATTCTTCTGCCAAACCCAACACTGATTTCCATCAAATTATTTAAGATGAGAAATAGTAAGTCAATTGAAAAAAACAGTTGTGGCCTTGAGCTATGAAACATTACTTTAGCACACTGATTGAAGAATCTAGAGCATCACTGTAAAGATGTTGATCATGTGGGCCTTCGTCAAAGAATGGATGCACCTTTACTGGGCCTTCTCGAGCACTGCATTGCAGCACCTAACACACTGCTGGTGCCCAGCCTCTAAGTTGGAGTCATTCCCATACTAGGAATCTTCAATAATTAAATTGTTTTTGTGGCTCCTAGCTCCCAAGTAGTTCACTTTTAGCTTTGCAGTTTTTAACACAATTACCTTTGTTTTTCAAATCTCTCAGATAGTTTTCATCCGTACACAGTATATAATCAAAAGTGACAAAGTCTTCTGTGGTAACCTGCTGGGCAACATGACTCAGGTATACCATGTTTCTACATGCAGTTTTGCCCTCGATAATCAGGAGGGTTTCCAATCTCATGTGGATGTTGCAGCACTGTCTATCCTCTACTTATCTGAAATATATTGGTCAGTTACAAGTTTTCTGAAAACTGCTTCTGTAATGGGTGATAGACAAACGCTACCCAGACACACAAACAGCACCGACTTGGATGCCTGCTCTGCCATCTTGTCAGGTTCAAGGACTGGCACAGAGTCACCTCAGTGTTTTTTTATAACACCTTTGTCAATTGGAGGGACAGTATTTGTGGTTCTAGTTTCCCTCATTGGGGGAAATCAAGGCATGCACCATAATAAAGACCCCTGGGACTCTTCTATATAATCCTGTATGGCGCTTTGACCATTTAATCCAGTTCTTTATGTAATTCAAATACATGATTCCCTGAAACTCGTTTCACCTCTGTAAAATCTATCATGCCTTTCTCCTTGTTTCCATCCCTGCTCAGGCATGCATTGTCACTGAGCTAGCCTTTCAGGCACTTCGTGTGTCCCTTCTTTTGGCCTCTTTTTCTATCTAATCACCTCTAGCAATTAATGGGACCCCATAAAGATCTTGGAACCTCTTTATTCATGGGAAAGCAATAGTATATAGTCAGTTAAATGAGTGTCTTTCAAGTTACAAAGTCAGGTTTGAATCTTAGCTCCCCAGTTTTTCTAGATGTGTGACATTCTTGCAGAACTGGAACAGGCCAGTTACCTTGATGTGTGGGAGTCACGCTGACATGTCCTTAGAGCAGCCACGGGCCTCATTCTGCCCTAGATGCCCCGGATCTGCGGGGAGGTGGAGGACGGAGGGGTGTTCTGATTCCAGCTAAGGTCTTGTGCCCACCCTCCCACACACGCTCTGTCAGTGGCACTTCCCAAAGGTACCAAAAAGAAACAGATGTTAACTCCAACAGTTTTTGTCACATCCCATGAATTTTAGTGGGTAATCATCTTGTTTTTCTTATTTTCTAAACATCCTTGTTTGGATTCCCACATTGATACAAGAGTTATGAGAGAGAGATTTCCACATGGTTGGCTTTTTAGTTAGGTTTCGATTTGAGATGCAAATCACCCTTCTCCCCACCAGGTTTCTAGCCAGTAGGGTGTCAGAGAACTGTGCCAAATGGGGTTAAAATTTCAGCGTTGTATAGGCTCTCTGGTAATGACTAGATTTGAGGACAGGGCTTGGATATAAGGTAAAATGGGGGGTTCTGCTTTTTTTCCCCCTTGATTAACAGTTGCTAGTCCCAGCAAGGGCCCACGTTGATTTACCCATTCAGGGGCTGGCAGGTGTCTGGCTGGGCTTCTAGAAGGTTCCACTTGATCTTATACACAAACAGGAATATGAGTAGGATTCCTTAGTTTCCATTGAACACCTAGGGAAAAAAATGTGTTCAGATTAAAATCTAAACAGTTGATCCTCTCTTGAGGCTGTTTCATGTATCATTAATAGACTTTCATGTTTGAGTCATTTTAGTAACACCCTGCCTAGAGTGTCCCTAGATGCTGAAACTTCTTGAAAAAGAAGGGTGTATTTGAATTCTTCCCACCCTGCTTTTTATCATCATGTAACTTCTCCAGTTGTTTGGTGTTTTTTAATTTATCTTTACCTGTCTTCTCCCTTTCTCCAAACTGTACTAATTTTTTTGGCCAAAAAGCCAGAGCTGGTAAATCCATAAATGACCGTAAAAGTATTTTCTGGGATAAATATCAGAAAAATTATTGGCATTCTGTAGAACACTAAATTCAACAAAGCCTCTCTACAGAAATTTACCACCTACTTTCATGAAAATAATTTTCTCAGGTAATCAAGATGTATATTACAAAAGAAGTTGAGACTTCTAGGAATTTCAACACTGTTGATTTTACATCTAGATATTTGACTTGAAAGGGTGCGGTCTTTCAATATTGCTCTGTTTAAAGTAATTGACTAACATTTGTGAGGTGGGAGGTGACAAAATTGGATGAAATAATCCTAGAATTATTTAGTGGCGTGATTATGCCTAGTATAATGGTTTTATGAACATTTCAAATGAGGAAAGCCAGGGTGTCTGCTTTAGTGTGCGATGGATTCCACTGTGGTAGTTGTGATTGCACCATGCGAAATCTAATGGGAACCAAGCAAAATAGAAAAACAATTAGATAACACAATTCTACCCTCATAAAGAGAGTGAACTGAGCAATCTGCTGAGCAGCCTGTGGCTGTTGGACCCACCATGCCTCCTAGGGCCAGGATAAGGTCTCTGTGACGCTTTTATGCTAATACAAATCAGAAGGATAATGGAAATTAAGTCTTCAAAGTGGTCGACCCCCTCAGAAGTATCACCCAATGGAAAGGGAAGGACAAGCCAAAACCCTCCACATGCTGAGGCCTCTCAGTGTGGCCTCTTATTTTTCAAAGCCAGCTAGATTCTTTGCAGTGAATGTAGCACCACTAACCATATTCTGTTGGTTAGAAGCAAGTCACAGGTCCACACTCAAGGAAGGGGGATGATAAAAGGGTGTGACTCCAGAGGGCAGGAATCATGGGGTACTACCCTAGCGTGCTTGGAGGGCTTGAGCTTGAGCTCCCTTCTCTTCTTTATCAGCAGTCTCTTCCCATGGGCGGATTTCATCCAGCCTCACGGCTTAAAATGTCTAAAGATGATGACCCCCAGGTTGCTCACCCTGAACTCTCTAGTTTCCTGTATCCAACTGCTTGTCCCTCTTAAGTTCAAAATGGAACTCTTCATTTGTTCCTCCCCACCCCACCCGCATACAGACTTGTTCCCTTCCGTTTGCCATGTGATAAATGGCGTTAACATTTATACAGCTGTGCAAGCGAAAACCTAGGAATCTTCCTTTGTTTTTCCTTTTACCTCATCCTTTACATTTACACAGTCAATGAGCCTTTTTGATCAGTTCTTTCTCCAAAATATGCCTTGACTCCATCTCTCTCTTCTTTTTTAATTAAAGATAATATGCATTTATCAATCTTAAGAGGCAAAAATAGTGGATATTTAGTGGATCATACTTAAAGGCCCAATACACAGACACCAATTTTAAAATCCCAATTTCTGCAACCATTTGTATACTTGGACTTTAATAATGATCGAAAAAAAATAAAAAATAAAAAATAAAAAAAATAAAAAAATAATGATCGGACATACGATTTCTGAAATACCATGAAATCTGAATGAACAGAGACTGCATTTTCAAGTATATTTTCAATGTTTAAGTCAAGCCCAAAGTTCTGTACTCTGCCTACAGTTTCTGTCTTGTGATTAAAGCATTGTCTGTTTCCCACATTCCCACTGCAACAATCACAGCCTCATCTCCTGCCGGGCCGCTGGCCTCCTTGCTTCCACTTGTGCTGTCGTACTGTCTGCTCTCTACCTAAAGCAAGAGTAATCTTTTTAAAAGGCCGTTCAGATTATATTATTGTCTCCGTATCCAGTCATAGCTTATCTGCACTTAGAATAAAGAGTCAAGTGTCCCACCTGGCCACCAGGTGGTCCTGCCTGATTCTCCAACCTCAGCTGGTGCTTCTTCTCACTCATTTCCAGCCACACTGACCTCTCTACTCCTCATACCTGCCGAGCTCTTACCCCTGCCAGGGCTCCTGTACTGGCTGATTTCTCTGCCTGGAATGCCGGTCCCTGATCTTTTTCCTGCTCCTTCTCAGCTGTCAGGCTTCAGCTGAAAACCTCAGAAGGGCCCTTCTCTAACCTTCCTACTTAAATGGAGTGCCCTCTGTCATAGTGCTTTCCAGGATCCATGGTGAATGACCAGTTTTTAATTTTCCGTACCGATATGGATTGAAAACAGAATGTCGTGGCTGTGTCAAATTGCCATAAAGGTAGTAAGCACTGACTCTCAGTTTTTGTACTTGTTTCACCGACAGTTTGGGGACCAGCACCAGCCTGCTGCTCTGAGTGGCAGCACTGCTCCAGCCAGTGACCTTGTACACGTCCTTAGCACTAATCCCTCTCTGCGGTCCTCTGGCCTGTTTACTCATTTTGGTTTTTGTCTCCCCTGTAGGATGTTAGCTTCATGGGACCAGGGATTTTTGCCTTGACCTTCTTTCCCCTCTAACCACAGTGCCATGGTCAGGGTCTGACATATAGTAGGTGCTTACTAAATCGGTGTTTTGATGCTTCAGCCACCTGACTTGCCTGACCTACTTAGTCCAAGCTGGAGGAAATCACAGGCGAGCCCAGGTGCCCCCCACCCTTCTCCCCCAGGTGGATCTAATTGTCTCCACAGCCAACATCAGGCACAGAGTCAGCCCTCAGTCAAGGTTGCAATGACTGAAATAAAATAATTCCAACCTCAGAGTTATTGCTAGCCCACTGCATAACTTTGATCAGGTGATGTTTACACCGTTTCCATATCTGGAAAGTGGGCGTCGTGTTACCTTCAACCCTGAAATGAGGTCATGCTCTTGAACACTGTCTGTGATCTCCAAAATGCTACCTCTGGGTAGCTTCTGTTTATTGCTTGCTTGTTTTCAAGTATGTTATAAACATTAATGAGTTGTAGAGCAGCTTCCTCCTCAGCATAAAATCATAGTTCTCCAGAGCAGGGTTGGGGGTTTGTGTGTAGGGGAGGCCCTAGCATATGACGACTTGCCCATTTAAAGACCATTTTTTTAGCTTTATGGGCCCCAGACCTTGATGGTACCTCCACAAAGTAGACTGATAGTAATGCATCTTTATCTGCCCTTCAAAATGTGTTATGCTCTTAATTTCCTGACATGTTCCATGAGGTGTCACCTGTAAGGACATACATGATTAAATCTTTGATTGAATTTAGAGCTGATGCATTTATTCATTCTTACTAGTAGCCAGATGTGAATTATGTGAGGCCAAGTTTTCCTAACTGCTTTGTTATAAATAGGGTACGTTTGGGTACAGCTGATCTTTTGCTAAAAACTGGCCCTTCCCCTGCCTTTGCTACCAGGATCTCCTGACTCCCTGTAAGCCATCTCTTGCCCTTCATGGTAAACTACTTTTGATGTTATTCATTGGCACTCCTGTTCCAGCACTAATTTTTTTTCTGTACTTTAGTTTCATAGTTTAGCAGAATTCTCTGAATTTAAGCTGACAAGGTAGTAGGTTCTAGAAAGATAAGAAGTCAAAAATTAAAAAAAATAAAATAGGGCATAGGTATTTCTAACTTTATTTCTTTAACCCTGATATCTTTTGGGATTGCCAGCTGCTGCATAAGAAACCTGGAACTGCAGGCACTGTGAATACATAGATTTTTGACAGTAGGTGATTGGAGTAGAGTCAGTAGAGTATGTTTGTTAAAAGCAGAGATTTGGGAGCCAGCTCTGCCACTTACTAGCTGTATGATGCACAGATTATTAAAGACTCTGTGCCTCAGTTTCTCCATCTTTAGAGTTAGGCTAATAAAAAGAACTTTCTCAGAAGACTATTCTGAGTTTTAAATGAGTTAATACTTGCCCAGGACATAGTCAATGCCATGTAAACATTAGTTGTTGTTTATTGAAGGAAATTATGATTTCCCTGATGCATTTTTTTAAAGATTTATTTTTATTTTTTTATCTCCCCCCCAACCCCCTTGCTGCTTGTGCTCACTGTGTCCATTTGCTTTTGCATTTTTCTGTGTCTGCTTGTCTCCCTCTGTTGTGTCTTCTTGCTGCGCCAGCTCACCACGCCGCAAAGGCCAGCTTGCTTTCACCAGGAGGCCCCAGGAATCAAACCCGGGGCCTCACATATGGTAAACAGGAGCCCAACCAATTGAGCCACAGACGCTTCCCTCCCTGATGCATATTAATAGATAACATTTCAAGTGGAAGTTTTTATTTTTGACTCTCTCTGTCCTTTGTAATTTTCTCCACAGGCTTTTGTGGAGGCCCAGAACAAGATCACTGTGCCATTTCTTGAGCAGTGTCCTATTCGAGGTTTATACAAGGAGAGAATGACTGAACTGTACGACTATCCCAAATATAGTTGCCACTTTAGGAAAGGAAAACGGTATGTGCGTTGACTTTCATTTACTTGTCTTTTTACTTTTTTAACGGAATGCTTTCTTAAACTACACAAATTCTAGGTAACTTGGTTTATAAAATTGAATCATTATAAAATTAACCCATTGCTTTGCTTAAATATGACAATACCTTTTGGTCTGTTGGCTGTTATCCAAATTCTTAAGATATGTGTTGAGAAATATAGTAGACCGACATATCCTTTGAAGAAGTCTGCATCTGTAGGATATCATTGTCTTGTGGCTAGTAATTGGCAAGAGAGGATGATTCATAGACAGCAGTGCAGATTTGTTTGCCTCTAAAAATCATCTTCTTTGGCTTAAACTACTTGAAAATGATCCAATATGTGCATCATACCTTCTATCCAAGAATGGAGCATAAAGTGAGTTCTGTTCCTCTCACTTGAACGTCCACTTAAACAGTTTTTTCCTCTTTTCTTCCTTTTACAAAATCTCTTTGGAGCCACTATCACATATTCACCTCAGAATTTCAGATTCCTGAACAGGGATGAGCGAAATACCATCCATGGGCCACACTCTGCCCACTGCCCACTTTTCAAAAATAATTTTTAATGAGATATTTGAGCTTGTTTCCATGAACTTTAATTTTTGATACCAGGTTTTTTATTTGAAAAAGCTGCGTGTAATTTTTTGTCATCGTTGCCTGCTTTTATGGGAACGTGGCCACGCCATTTATTTACATACTGTCCGTGGCTGCTCTCAGGCTACAACAGCAGAACTGAGGAGTTGCAACAGACACCTTTTGGCCTGCAAAGGCTGAACTATTTGCAGTCTGGCCCTTTGCCGAGGAAGTTTGTTGACCCCTTGCCCTAGCAGCCTGGCAAGGGGAGGGAACAAGCATTTCGTGCTAGAAGATTTGCTCTCTTCATTTAAAAGAAAAAGTTACTGCTTTATGTGAATATCAGTTTTAATTTTGGCAAGTGAAGCTATCTTTATTTGTCTTTATTTAAAGCTAATGTGCATAATTCCAAAAAGTATTCGAAGACCGAAGACAAATCCCATAGCAAACCTTTGTGCCCTGAGAACAGATGGGAGGTAGGACCTGCCTGACCTGTCACCCTAGTGCCCGTGTCTCGGCCGGGCCTGACTGCAGATGTACCTTTGGATAGCCTTTTGCTTATATATGTTTGGTTTTACTCCACAAATAAAAAACACCACAGCTAAATAAAGACCATCTTTGTCCCCCAGGTATTTTTATTTCTACAATACAGGTTTGCAGAACCAACGAGTGTTATATGTACAGGATTCCTTAGAGGGTGAGGCCAGAGTGTTCCTTGACCCCAACATGCTCTCCGACGATGGCACGGTGGCGCTCCGAGGTGAGTGTTACACACCCACGCAGCATCCCGAGGCCCGCGCTCAGAGTGACCGCCACCTCTGAAACCTCCAAAATGGCAGGCAGGGTGTGGACCATATTGTAGAACAGATGCACACGCAATATCAGGAAAGCTAATTTTTGCACAGTATATTTAGAACGCATGAAGAGTCACAGCCCTCTTCCACTCAGATGGCATGAAGCAGAACTGGAGAATAATTCACACTGGGTCCAAATTAGTTTCTAAGGCTTCTGGGATCTTGAAGTATCATCATCATTTCCTCTAACATCCGAGAGACTTATCTGTGATTGGGGGGGAAAACAGCCCTCTCCTAAAAGAAATTTGAGATCTGTTTTCCTGGGGCAGGGTGGGGGGGGGTAGGTTATCAGATTTTAAAAGCCTAGTTAATTGTCAGTATGTTAAAATTAAAAATACAAAGTGCAGAAAGAATCCTGCAGAAATTGGGTAACTGGGTACCTTGTGCCTTGAGGATTCAGGGTAAAAGTTGACTAAGCTTTGCCTGCAGTTGCTATACATTTCCTAAATAACTCTTTCCCCCAAATCAGCTCCTCTGCAGGCCGTAGAGAAGACTACTCCAGGCTTGTGCCATATGCACAAGCAGTGCTCGGTTAAGGCAGTAGGTTATTATTCATTTCTGTGGTTTAATAATTGTATGCTCTGACAATTCTCTTGATAACATCCTGGATGTTCTTAGTGAAACGGGGTCAACATTTTCCTGGTAGCATTTCTGTTTTGTAGAGTCAGCACAGACATAGGTGTGGTGGTCTAGAATTGAGGAATTGGAACACTGAGGAGCTCTCTAATAGATTAGCTAGGCATTAGAGAGCCCTGTTCAATCACATCTATGTACAGACATCCCCTGTCTCCAAAAGCTGTGCAGACATGTACAGGATGATCCTCTATTTACCAATAAATATTGGAAGTCAGATCCCAGCCAGCTTGATAAGAGTGTTCTTCCTTGAATCTGAGCCCAGAGTTTTAAATGAATTTAATATACTGGTTCTGTGCAATAACATACCCTGTTGTAGCAATGCATTTAGTTTTTAATCGAGATCTATCTTGCAACTCTTAAAGAAGGACTCCCTAACATGTTCTCATCTCTCATCCTGATAATTATTCCAGTGAATGCTTACTTTGTATAAGGCCTCATGGATATAAAGATAAATTAGATTTGGGACCTGGCCTCATACAGTCCTTGAATTTTCTGAGAATAGTATAGGGAAATTGCAGTATGGATAAACATTCAGCTTCTTTTGATGGTGCATGATTTTTTTTAAACAGATGTTTTAAATCAAAATGCTTTATTTCACGTTTTTCTCGAGTTATTCTAATGATATATAAACAATCCAAACACCATGGTTCTATATAGAGTAAAAAGCAAGTCTCTCTCTTCTTCCTACCACCTTCCAGACTCTCTTTCTGCGTGTATATGCATATCAGCCAGGATGCATTATAGGAATTACAAGTGATTGATAAGTCGGTTTTGTGCAGGTTTGATCTGTTTTCCCATTAATAGACATTCCATGTAAAAGAGTAGAAAATCCCTGAAAATAATAGTTTCTTAGGATAATTTTCAACCTCCAGTAA
>PVKH010025193.1:0-13469 GCA_004027955.1 Chaetophractus vellerosus | reverse complement strand
AATACTAAAGGGAGCTCTCCAGGTTGAAAGGAAATAAGAGGATAAAGTTGGAGGAGAGTGTAAGAACAACTAAAAAGACAAAAAGAGAAATAAAAACAACACATAACATACATAAACCCAAAGAAAATATGGCTGATGTAAGTAATTCCTTGAGAGTGATAACACTGAATGTTAACGGATTAAATTCAGGAGTCAAGAGACACAGATTGGCAAAATGGATAAGGAAATATGACCCATCTATATGCTGTCTCCAAGACACCCACCTTAGACCCAGGGATTCAAGAATGCTGAAAGTGAATGGCTGGAAAACAATTTTACAAGGAAACAACAACCAAAAAGGAAGGGAGTAGCTATACTAACATCAGATAAAATAGACTTTAAATGCAAAATATCATAAGAGAAAGAGATGGACACTACATATTAGTAAAAGAAGTAATATTTCAAGAAGAAAGAACAATCATAAACATTTATGCACCTAATAAGGGAACCTCAACATACATGAGGCAAACAATAGAAAGAATAAGTGGGGACATAAATGCTTCTACAATTATAGTGGGGGACTTTAATACACCATTATCACCATTAGACAGAACATCTCAACAGAGAATCAATAAAGAAACAAAGACTCTAAACAATACATTAGAGGATCTGGACCTAATAGACATATACAGAACGCTACACCCAAATTCAGCGGGACATACATTGTTCTTGAGTGAACATAGATCATGCTCCAATAGACCACATGCTAGGCCACAGAACAACCCTCAATAAATTCAGAAAGATTGAGATTTTACAAAGTAATTTCTCTGACCACAATGAAATGAAATTGGAAATCACTAAGAGCCAGAGAACCAGATTAGGCACAAAGATATGGAAGTTAAACAACACACTCTTAGACAAACAGAGGATCAAGGAAGAAATTTCAAAGAAATCAGTAACTACATTGAAATAAATGAAAATGACTACACAACATATCAAAACCTATGGGATGCAGTCAAAGCTGTACTGAGAGGGAAATTCATAGATATACTTGCATATATCAAAAAAGAAGAAAGAGCTAAAATTGAAGACCTAACTGCACACCTGGAGGATTTGGAAATAGAACAGAAAGTTAACCCCAAGGGAAGGAAAAAGAAGGAAATAAAGATTACACAAAACTAAATGAAATAGAAAATAAGAAAGCACTAGAAAAAATAAACAAAACCAAAATCTGGTTCTTTGAGAAAATCAATAAAATTGACAAACTCTTAGCCAGACTAACAAAGAAAAAGAGCAGATGCAAATACAGAAAATAAGAAATGAGGAAGGGGATATCACCACTGACCCCACAGGAATAAAGAGTATCATAAAAGGATACTTTGAAAAATTACATCCAACAAGAATGATAATTTTGAGGAAATGGATAAATTCCTAGAAACCGACAAGCAGCCTACATTGATGAAAGAAGAAATTGATGAACTCAACGGTCCAATTACCAGTAAAGAGATAGACTCAGTAATCAAAAACCTCCCAACTAAGAAGTGCCCAGGACCAGATGGCTTCACAGGTGAATTCTACCAAAAATTGTGGAAAGAGCTAGCACCAATCCTGCTTAAGCTATTCCAAAATATAAAAGTAGAAGGAATATTCCCTAACTCATTCTATGATGCCAACATTAGCCTACAACCAAAGCCAAAGATGCCACACTAAAGGAAAATTAAAGTCCAACATCTATAATGAACCGAGATGCTAAAATCTTCAACAAAATACTTGCTAATCACATTCAACAACATACCAAATGAATTATACACCATGACCTAGTGGGCTTCATCCCGGATATGCAAGGATGGTTCCACATAAGAAAATCATTGTAACACACCACAAAAACAGATTGAAAGAGAAAAATCACACGACCATCTCTATAGATGTAGACAAAACATTTGACAAAATACAGCACTCTTTCCTCACAAAAACACTGCAAAAGAAAGGAATAGGAGACTTTCTGAACATGATAAAGGGTATATATGAAAAACCCACAGCTAACATCATCTTCAATAGTGAAGTCCTAAAACCCTTCCTTCAAAAATCGGGAACCAGACAAGGAGGCCAATATCACCACTCCTATTTAACATTGTTGTAGAAGTACTTGCTTGAGCACTGAAGCAAGAAAAAGAGATAAAAGGCATCAAAATTGGAAAGGAAGAAGTAAAAATTTCACTATCTGCAGATGACATGATCTTATACCTAGAAAACCCGAGAAATCTACAACAAAATTCCTAGAACTTATAAAGGAGTTCAGTAACATTGCAGGCTATAAGATCAGTGCTCAAAAATCAGTAGCATTTCTGTACACCAATAATGAGCAATCTAAGGAGGAAATCAAGAAAAAAATATGATTTACAATACTAACTAAAAGAATCAAATACATAGGAATAAATTTAACAAAAAATGTAAAGGGCCTATATACAGAAAACTATACAACACTGTTAAAGGAAATCAAAGAAGACTTAAATAAATGGAAGAATATCCCTTGTTCATGGATAGGAAAACCAAACATCATCAAGATGTCTACCCTAGCCAAACTAATCTACAGATTTAATGCAATCCCAATAAAAATCAACACTGTATTTTTAATGAATTGGGAAAAGTACCTACAAAATTTATTTGGAAGGGGAAGAGGCCCTGAATCACCAGACATATTGAAAAAGAAAAATGAAGTTGGAGATAACACACTACCTGACTTTAAAACATACTACAAAGCTACAGTGGTCAAAACTGCATGGTATTGGCACAAGGATAGACATACCAACCAAGGGAACCGAATTGAGAGTTCTGATATATATCTTCACATATACAGTCACCTGATATTCAACAAGGCCACCAAGGACACTCAGTTTGGAGAGAATGGCCTCTTAAATGGTGCTTGAGAACTGGATATTCTTATCCAAAAGAATGAAACAGGAACACCATCTCACACCTTATATAAAAAACTCAAGATGGATCAAAGATCTAAATATAATAGCCAATACTATAAAGACCTTGGAAGATAATAAAGGGAAACATCTACAGGATCTTGTAATACGAAATGGTTTCATGAATTTCACATCCAAAGCATGAGCAGCAAAAGAAAAAATAGATAAATGGGATCTCCTCAAAATTAAAAACTTCTGCACCTCAAAGGACATTATCAAGGAAGTAAAAAGGCATCCTACCCAATGGGAGAATACATTTAGCAACCATATATCTGATAGGAGCCTAATATCTGGCATTTATAAAGAAATCATAGACCTCAAAAATAAAAAGAGAAACAACCCATTTTTAAAAATGGGCAAGTGACCTGAAACAACACTTCTCCAAGTAAGAAATACAAATGGCTAAAATGCACATGAAAAGATGCTTGACATTGCTAGCTATTAGGGAAATGCAAATCAAAACTACAACAAGATACCATCTTACACCCATTAGAAGGGTGGCTATTTAAAAATCAGCAGACTATAAATGTTGGAGAGGATGTGGAGGAATGGGAACCTTCATCCACTGTTGGTGGGATTGTAGAATGGTCCATCCACTATGGAGGACAGTTTGACAGTTTCTCAAAAAACTAACTATAGAACTGCCATATGATCCAGCAATTCCACTGCTGGGTATATACCCTGAAGAATTGAAAGCAAAGACATAAACAGATATATGCACACCAGTGTTCATAGCTGCATTGTTCACTATTGCCAAAAGTTGGAATCAACCCAGGTGTCCATCAACAGATGAATGGAAAAGCAAAATGTGGTACAGATATACAATGGAATATTACTCGGCTGTAAGAAGAAATAAAGTGCTGACACGTGAGATAACATGGATGAACCTTGAAGACCTTATGTTGAGTGAAGCAAGCCAGGCATTGAAGGATGAACAGTACATGACCTCACTGATATGAATTAAGGAAATTGAGCAGTCTCAGAGAGCAATTGTCTGTAAGATAGATTTACAATAAATAGAAACAGAAGAGGAGGTTGTGAGCCATCACCCATATGGATGTAATCTATGGTAAAGTGATAGAGTGTAGTTATGTATTGAAGGGATAGGACAGGAAGGTAGTGATATTATAGGGTTTGGTGGTGCAGGGTTGAGAGTTGGGTACATTGGGAAGGGAGGGATAGATGTTCCAGGATCCTGGGGGGAGGTTTGGTAGAGGGAACAGGTGAACACTGGGGATTTGTGGGTATGAGGTTGAAAGTACAGAGGTGGGAATGCTCTTATGGCAAAATAACAAGGAAGGGTCAATGGTTTAGGGTGTTGGTTGGGTGGGCATTCAGAACAGGGAATACCTTGAGCAGAATTCTAGGGAGTGTATGAGTGTTCATTCTGTCATAATGTGTTGTATCAGTGGGTGGAGACCCACATAATGAGTGGGAAGGTGTTGGAATCCCATCTTTGTGAGCACTGATTTGTTCAGAAATAGACAGGTGGGAGTTTCTCAAGAGCAAGGGTAGTTCCTACTAGGGGAGGAGAAACCAGTGAGTCAAGACCTCTTGTTGCATGTAACTATGAATCTTGTCATCCAATGAGTCAAGGCAGGGGTTCGTTGTGGGCCCTTGGGGGATGATGGGATGGGAAAAATAGAATAGATAAAACAGGGGGTATTTAGTGGTCACTGGAAATGTTCTTCACTACCATACAGTGATGGACACAGGACATGGTAAATATCAAAATTTATAAAAGTTTATGGTCTAAAATGTAAACCATAGTGTTAACCATTGACCATGTTTAGTAGCTATGTTTCACTATTTGTATATCAGTTATAACAATGCTAACATCCACATTTTATTTTTAGTTTTTTATAAAAAATTTATGTGTTTTATCTCTTACATTTAAACTAATCATTATTATTTCATTTTCCTATTGTATTCAGCTATTGTAATGGTTTCATCTTTGAAGATGCTTTGGATCACAGAAGGGTTACAACTGGGGCAGGGGAGAATCATTGTTGTGGGGTGTCAGTGATGGGGGATGCATGGGAGGAAGTTCACCGGAGCATAAATATACGGTATATAAAAATGTCCAAATGTTCACAGGGCATTGTCACAGTGGGTGGAGAATCACTCAATAAATGAGAGAATATGGAATTCCCATCCTGGAGAGCTCTGCCACATTCTTTAAGGGATCAGCAACAGTCCCTCAAGTACAGGGGCAGTGGCTGGTGAAGGAGGATGATCCACTGATGGGCCCTTGGTATTGCTGAATAGCCTTATGAGTCTTTTGTCTTGAAATTGAAACTTAGCCTATTGTTATTAGGGGCCTAAGGGTTACCCCCTGAGAGCCTCCTTGTTGCTCAAATGTGGCCTCTGTCTAAGCCAAACTCAGCATATAAATGCATTACCTTCCTCCTAGCATGGAACATGACTCCCGGAGATGAGCCTCCCTGGCACTGAGGTATTGCTACCAAGCACCAACTGGCAATGTGAGTAGAAAAAGACCTTGAATAAAAGGGGGGAAAGTTAAAGACAAATGAGTTCATATGGCTAAGAGACTTCAAAATGAGTCAGGAGGTCATCCCAGAGGTAACGCTTATGCACATCTCAGTAGGATCTCATAGAATTCCAAAGTGGATATCACCCCAATTAGTGGGGCTTCTGAGTGCTCTGGAGAAAACCAGGTCCTATGTCATGGTGGATAGCTCCAGAGTTTGGTGACTTGCAGTGGGATATACTTTGGAATTTGTGCTCCTTAGAGTGACAGAGTTGGGCTCAACTATGTCTTCCCTCCACATGGCTCATCTGTCCCTTCGATTCAAACCTATACTTGGTGCTGGAGTTTGTAGGTGTACATCCAGAGACTTGAGTCTTTGGGCTGCCCATGTGCCAACTGGGCCCAGAATCTCAGTGGAGCAGCAAATCCTACTCTACAGCTCATTGGACTCACCCAGGACAACTGGTGGGGAGATGATGATGGACAACAACTGTCCCAGGGAATGGAAAGTGTCTGCAGCTGCAGGCAGGATAATCCCATCCATCTTCCCCATGGGTTATAAGCCCCCTATCAATTGGAGGTGGAGTGGACATCACTATCCGAGACTCCTCAGGATGGGGGGAAGAGCTATGGACTAGAGTGGACTTACTGGTATTCTACTAGAGACATATTGTGATTCAAGCAATGGAAGAAATTATAGCATTGATGTTGAGCCAGTGGCCACTGGAAGCTCTGGGTTCAGGGAGAGGGAAAAGCAGTTGTAATACAAGGGCTTATTTGGGACTTGGGAATTGTACTGAGTGACATTGCAATGATAGATGTAGGCCATTTTATATCATCATATAACATGCAGAACTGTGTTGGAGACAGTGTGTTCTACAATGTGAACTATGGTCCATGCTTAAAGGCAAAGCCCTAGGATATATTTATCAATTGCAATGAATGTGCCACACTAATGAAGGATGTTTATGTGGGAGGTTGTGGGAGGTGTGGGAGGTGGGGCATATGGGAAGCCCTATATTTTTTTGTGTAACATTTATGTAATATAAGTATCTTTTAAAAAATTAAAAAGAATATGAAAGAGGTCCCCTATCTCACTGCCTATACAGGAATCTACTCAAAATGAAACAATAACCCTAATGTAAAAGCCAGGACCATAAAACTACAAGAAGAAAATATAGGGAAACATCTTAAAAACCTTGTGGTAGGTGGTGGTTTCTTGGACCTTACATGCAAAGCACACACAACAAAAGAAAAAAAATAGATAAATTAAACACTTTTTCACCTCAGAGGACTTTGTCAAAAGGGTGAAAAGGCAGCTGACTCAATGGGAGAAAATATTTGGAAATCACATATCCAATAAGGATTTAATATCCATGATATTTAAAAAGATGTTACAACTCAACATTAAAAAGATAAATGAATAAAAAATTTTTAAAAAGAAAAAAAATACAAATGACCCAATTAAAAGATAGGCAAAAGACTTGAATAGACATTTGTCCAAAGAAGAAATACAAATGGTAAAGAAAAAAATGTTCAATATCACTAGTGATTAGAGAAATGCAAATCAAAACTATGAGATGTTATTTCACACATATCACAATGGCCACTACTAAAAAGAAAGAGAACTACAAGTGTTGGAGAGGATGTGGAGAGGTAGGAACACTTATTCACATTGTGGAAATGTAGAATGGACAGCCACTGTGGGGGACTGTTTAGCAGTTTCTAAATTAATTGAATAAAGATTTGCCATGTGAACCTGCCCTACCACTAATGGGTAAATACCCAGAAGAACTGAAAGCAATGACATGAATAGACCTCTACACACCTATATTCATAGCAACCTTATTCATGTATGCTGAAAGTTAGAAACAACCCAGGTGTCCATCAACCAATCAATTGATAAAGAAACTGTGGTGTATTCACATAATGTAATATCTTGCAGATGTAAGAAGAAATGAAATCATAAAACATATGACAACATGGAAGCACCTGGAGTACATTATGTTGAGTGAAGCAAGCCAGTCACAAAAGGACAAATACTGTATGATTGTGCTATGAACTAAAAATATTGTGTAACATATTGTATGATTCTCTTTATAATGTAAATATAAACCAATATATAAAGATAAAATTGGATTATGTAGGGCTAAGGAAGTCATACTAAGTGGTGTGAAGTTTTTCTTTTTGGAGTAAAAATATTTTATGATGAGTACACAACATTGTGATTATACTAAAAGCCATTGATTATACATTTTGGATAGATCATATGGTGTGTGAATATATCTCAATAAAACTGCTGAAAAATAAATAAATTGTGCAAGAATAGCTAGAAATAGCTGTTATGAACAATAGGGGAAACAGATTGCGAGGTGAAGAATTTTCTTGTGCTTTTTTTGTATATTATTATTATTGAAATAATGAAATGCTCTAATAATGATTGAAGTGATAAATGCACAACTATGTGATTATAACACTTGGTGTCCTTTGTCTTGTGACTCACTACCCTTTCCAGCTGAAACAAAGGGTCACATGTTAGTCACATGGTAGATCTTGCCCTGTGCACATCTCATTGCAGTCTTGTCTTAGCTTCTGTGGTCATTTTGCATATTTTTTCCTCATTTTGCATCCTAAGAAAATGAGGAGTGATAGTGCTGAGCAGAAAAGAAAATTACTTCACACCACCATTGAGAAAAAAAATAGAAATAATAGGTAAATATGAGAGTGGTATTCTCATTACTGGTCTTGCTAGGGAATATGTTATACCTAGAATACCAAGCAGTAACAAAGCAGCATTCCCAAACACTCAGGGAATTTGAAAAGCTGTTATCAATTTGGGTAAATGAGAAGCAGTTAACAGGCAACAATGTTTAGGAAGCCATGATATGAGAAAAAGCAAAAGTGTTCCATGCCAATCTTTTGCAAAACAAACCAGAACTTAGTGATGAGTGCATTGAAAGTTTTAAGGCCAGCCTGCTGGTTTGATAATTTAAAAAAGAGGACCAGCATCCATAGTGTTATGAGGCATGGAGAGGTATTGAATGCTAACAAAAAAGCTGACTCTTCAGGATTGGGGAATGAATGATGGACTAGAGTATACTTAATGGTATTCTAGTATAGATTTCTTGTGATTCTAGCAATAGAAAAACTGTTATCATTGCTGTAGAGTCAGTGGCCACTGGAGGTTCTGAGGGGAGGGAGGGGGAAAAAGAGGTGTAATATGGTGACACTTTTGGGACTTGGGGATTGTCCTGAATGATATTGCAATGACAGATACAAGCCATTATATATCTTGTCATAACTTACAAAATTGTGTGGGAGAGAGCATGACCTACAATGTAAACTATAATACACACTTAGTGGCAATGCTTCAAACTGTGTTCATCAATTGTAACAAATGTACTAGACTCATGAAGGATGTTGTTAATTTGGGAAAATGTGAAAGGAGTAGGGGGCAGGGCAAATGGCAATCCCCTATGTTTGTTATGTAACCTTTATGTAATCTAAGTATCTTTTTTTTAAAATTAAAAAAGTATATTTTAAACAAGGCTGCTGATGAATTCATCAGTGAATTTCAACACTACATGAAGGCTGAGGGTTTTATTCCTCACCAAGGATTTAACAGTGATGAGACTGGAGGTTTTTTTGTTTTTGTTTTTGTTTTTTTGTTTTTTTAAAGCTCAGTAGAACCTACATCACAAAAGAGGAGAAGGCTTTGCCAAGACACAAACCAATGAAGGACAGTCTTAATCTATTGTTGTGTGGAAATGCTAGTGGGTACTTAAAACTCAAGCCTCTACTAGTCTATCATAGTGAAACCTGTGAGTTTTCAAGAAGGATAATGTCATAAAGAGCAAACTCCCAGTGATGTGGAGGGCAAACAGCAAAGCTTGGATCATGAGGCAATTTTTCAGAGAGTGGATAAATGAAATATTTGGTCCCTCAATGAAAAAATATTTTCTGGAGAAGGATTCACCTCCAAAAGATCTCCTACTTTTGGACAATGCACCTGCCCCCCTTCAGGCTTGGAGGATGACTTACTGGAAGAATTCAGTTTCATCACTGTAAGGTTCCTGTCCCCTAACACTACTCCTCTCATCCAACCCATGGACCACCAGGTCATTTCAAACTTCAAAAAGTTGTACATCAAGGTGCTTTTCAAGAGGTGCTTTGAGATCACCTCTGACACTCTGTTGACCCTCACAGAATTCTGGAAGGAGCATTTCAATATCTTGCACTGCCTTAACCTTATCGATAAGGCCTGGAACAAAGTCTCTTATAGGACAATGATTTCAGCATGGAAGAATTTATGGCCAGAAGTTGTGACTCAGAGAGTTGGAAGGTTTTGAGGTTGACTGCAAGCCTTCAGATACAGCAGGTACAGTTGTGCAGGATGTTATAATTTTGTGTCAATCCATGGGTCTGGAAGTCAATGCTGCTGATGAGGAGTTAGTGGAGGAATATTGTGAAGAGCTAAGCACTGAGGAGTTGCAGGAACTACAGAAGAAACAGCAACAAGTGGTGGCTGAAGAGATTTCTTCAGGTGAGAAAGAGATAAAGGAGAATGTCCCCAGTTCCTTGATTTAAAAAAATGTGTGCAGAATGGGCAGAAGTTGACTCATCAATGGCCTACATTTAATAGCCAGAGCTTCCCTAGCATGATGTGGAGGAGGGTTGAGGTAGGAATGTTGGAGTGGATTTATCATGTGTGAACTGCATACCCACTTCCACCTACTAAGTTCCACAGAAAAGGATGCAAACTCACCACAAGAAATATGGCAGAAGAGGAAACTTCATCCACACAGAAGCTTTGAACAATCGGGAGGAACTGGAAGAATCATAGTTCTAAGAGCTCCATAAAACACTTAAAGGAGTGCGATAAAAAAGTAAGTGGTGAATCAAGAAAAACTCCACTAAAAAGCAGTAGAATCTTGTGGAAACCTGGCTGACCCCTCCCCAACCCCTTTGGCTGAATATGGAGTCAGTCAGTACTCCCAGTGTGGATCCTTGTTACCAGTTCCAGAGAGCACAGATAACTCTTGTGCACATACTGGGACTATGAATGTCTGGCCCAATCTGGAGGTAACCTGGGGGACTCAGTCACCCAAAACTTCCCCTGCAAGTAGAAGGCAGCTCACCAAGCTCTCCTACACAACTGTGTGGGATAGCAGTTAAGTTGTGCTGCATGGAACAAGCAATGCTGTGTCTGAACCATGAGGAAACTATTCCCTAGGGAAGAGGGTACATTCTTATCCATGGATATCGGGAAATTCCTAGGTCCACAGGCATGACAAAGACAAGAGGACTGCACAAAAGGGATCAAGGAGGCCTCTCTGCTTTGTCCTGGAGCTATTCTCCAAATGTATTGTATAGATAAGCACTGAAGGAAAGACTCACACAGGGCAATCTGAAAACTGGGAAAAGTGTTTTCTGTTTTCCTCCTCTGTTTTTTTGTTGTTAGCTCTATCATAAAACTAGCTGGATACAGGCTTAAGGGACACATACCTGATCATCTAAAATTCCATCAATACTACACTAAAATATCAAAATGTCCAGGTTTCAACAAAAGATTGCAAAATATTCAAAGAAACAAGAAGAGATGGTCCAGGCAAAGGAGGAGATTAAAGCATTAGAAACCATCTCTGAGGAGGATCAGACCTTTCCAGATGAAAGAATTTTTTAAAATGGTGCTGAATATGCTAAAAGAGGTAAAAGAAAAACATGGACAAACAACTAAAAGAAAACAGAATGATAACAGATGAGCACAAAGAGAATATCAATAGAGAAAAAGAAATGAAAAGGAATCAAAACAGAACTGGAGACCATAGGAACAGAAACTACAAATTCCTGAAGAGTTCAACAGCAGATTGGAGCTGGCAGAAGAAAGAATCAGTGAACTTCAAGATAGAGCAATTGAAATCATCCAGTCCAAGTAGCAGAAAGGGGAAACAAGAAAAGTGAACAAAGCTTAAGGAACTTTTGGGATACCATCAAGCATACCAATAGATGCACTGTGGGAGTCTCAGAAGAAGAGAGAGAGAGAGAAAGGGGCAGAGAAAATATACAAAGAAATAATGGCTAAAAATTCCCAAATTTAATGAGAGACATGAATATATACATCCCAAATGCAGTGAATTTCAACTAGCAAAACCTCAAATAGACAAACACTACACCATGTTATAAACAAACAGTGAAATGCCAAAGATAGAATTCTGCAAGCCACAAAAGAGAAGCAACGTGTAACAAGGGAGCCACAATAATATTGTCAGTTTTTGTGGGAGGTGGGGCATATGGGTACCCCTAAAATTTCTGTGTAACTTTTATGTAATTGATGTATCCTAAAAAAATTGATTAAAAATTGAAAAAAAATGAAAAGATAATAAAGATTGTAGTACATATGGGAAAAAAAAGATTGTCAGTTTTTATCAGAAACTATGGAGAAAAGAAGGAGGTGGGAAGACATATTTAAAGTACTGAAAGCAAAAAATTGCCAACCAAGAAATCTGTATCCAGCAAAACTGTTATCCAAAAATGAGGGAAGATTTAAGACATTCCCAAGTGAACAAAAGCTGAGGGACTTCATCACCACTTGACTGGCCCTAAAAGAAATTCTAAAGAGAATTCTGAAGTTTAAAAGGAAAGAACACTAGACAATAGGCTGAATCCACATGAAAAAATAAAGATCTACAGTAAAGAAAAAGACATGAGTAAATATAAACACCAACACTATTGTGTTTTTAGTTTTTAACTCCACTTTTTACTTCCTACAGGCTCTAAAAGGAAAATGCCTAAAATATAATAAGTTAATGGTTTTGCACTCATAATGAATACATATGAAATTTGTGATAAGAACTACATAAAGGCAGGAAGACAGAGGGGTAAAAGAGAATAGTTTATCTATGCTACTGAAATTATTAAATTGGTAAAGAAAACAAGATTATTATAGATTAAGATTGTTAAATTTAAGCCCCATGGTAACCACAGAGAAAATATTAGAGAATATGCAAATTCATAGGGACAAAAATAGAGTACATGATACCAGAAACTTTAAATGAAAGACCCGTTCATTCAACATTTAGTATTTCTTGTGGAGCAGGGCTGAAGGTAATGTATTCCCTCAGCTTTTGCTTATCCAGAAATATCTTAATCTCTCCCTCAGTTTTTTTTTTAAAGATTTATTTATTTTATTACATATCTCCCTTTCCCCCCACTGCGGTGATGCGCCGAGAGTGGTCACTGCGCAGGCGTGGCTTTCCCTGCTTGTGGGCGGTCTCTGCGTCTGTTCACGGCCGGCTTTCAGTTCGCGGGTGGCTGGCTGCGCTCCATCCGTGGGTGACCTGCCCTGCCCGTGGCGGTTCTTGCCCTGTCCATGGCAGCTTCTTGCCCTGCCCACGGCAGCTCTGGCCCACCCATGGCAGCTTGCCATTCCCAAGGAGGTCTGCCCACTAGGAGAGGTCCCCGGGAATCGAACCCGGGGCCTCCCATGTGGTATGCCGGTGCCCTATCCACTGGGCTATTGAGCTGGCCTCCCTCAGTTTTGAAGAACAGTTTTGCAGGATATATTGTTCTTGTTTGAAAGTCTGTGTTTTTCTTTCAGCACTTTAAATAGATCCCACTACATTCTGGCCTTTGTAGTTTTCCACGACTGTTAATCTTCGAGGATCCATTATACATAATGCATCTCTTTTCTCATGCTCTTTTCAAGCTTCTCTCTCTTTCTTTCTTTTTATTAATAATAATTTATTTTTTAAAAGATACTTATATTACATAAATGTTACACAAAAAATATAGGGCTTCCCATATGCCCCACCTCCCACACCTCCCACAACCTCCCACATAAACATCCTTCATTAGTGTGGCACATTCATTGCAATTGATAAACACATCCTGGGTCTTTGCCATTAAGCATGGACCATAGTTCACATTGTAGTCTACACTCTCTCCCACACAGTTATGCATGTTATGTGATGATATAAAATGGCCTATATCTGTCATTGCAGTGTCATTCAGAATGATTCCCAAGTCCC
>PVKH010025192.1:0-13464 GCA_004027955.1 Chaetophractus vellerosus | reverse complement strand
ACCCTCCCCACCCTAGCCCCCTGTCAAACCTGCACCACCCAACCCAATAGTATCACTACCCTCCGTCATATTCCTTCACTGCACAACTACACACTTCCACCTTATCATAGATTTTGCCCATATTGGCATTGGCTCACAGCCTTCTTCTTCCTGTTTCCTGTAAAGCTATCTTCCAGACTCTAGCTCTGTGAGTCTGCTCAATTTGCTTAATTCATATCAGTGAGGTCATGTAATATTTGTCCTTCAATGCCTGCCTTGCTTCACTTAACATAAGGTCCTCAAGATTCATCCATGTTATCCCATGTGTTAGTACTATATTCCTTCTTACAGCTGAGTAATATTCCATTGTACGTATATACCACATTTTGTTTATCCATTCATCTGTTGATGGACATTTGGGTTGATTCCAGCTTTTGGCAATAGTGAACAATGCTGCTATGAACATTGGTGTGCATATATCTGTTCGTGTCCTTCCTTTCAATTCTTCTGGGTATATACCCGGCAGTGGAATTGATGGATCATATCGCAGATCTATTGTTAGTTTTTTGAGGAACTGCCAAACTGTCCTACACAATGGCTACACCATTCTACATTCCCACCAGCAGTGGATGAGGGTTCCCATTCTTCCACATCCTCTCCAACACTTGTAGACCTCTGTTTTTTTAATAGCCACCAGTCTAACGGGTGTAAGATGATATACCATTGTAGTTTTGATTTGCGTTTCCCTAATTGCTAGTGATGTTGAGCATTTTTTCATGTGATTTTTAGCCATTTGTATTTCTTCTTTGGAGAAGTGTCTATTCAAATCACTTGCCCATTTTTCAAATGGGTTGTTTGTCTTTTCATTTTCGAGATGTAGGATTTCTTTATATATTAATATATATAGGATACTAGGCCTCTGTCAGATATATGGTTACCAAATGTTTTCTCCCATTGGGTAGGCTGCCTTTTCACTTTCTTTACAAACTCCTTTGAGGTGAAAAAGTTTTTAATTTTGAAGAGATTCCATTTATCTATTTTTTTCTTTCACTGTTCATGCTTTGGGTGTGGAGTTCATGAAATCATTCCCTATTACAAGACTCTGTAGATGCTACCCTACATTATCTTCCAAGATCTTTATAGTTTGGGTTCTTATATTTAGATCTTTGGTCCATCTTGAGTTAATTTTTTTAATAAGATGTGAGATGGTGTTCCTCTCTCATTCTTTTGGATCTGGATATCCAGTTCTCCAAGCACCATTTGTTGAAAAGGCCATTCTCTCCCAGTTGAGTGGGCTTGGTGGCCTTGTCAAATATCAGATGACTGTATATGTGAGGATCTATATCAGAACTCTCAATTCAGTTCCATTGGTCAGTATGTCTATCCTTGTTCCAATACCATGCTGTTTTGACCACTGTAGTTTTATAGTATGTTTTAATGTCAGGTAGTGTGATTCCTCCAATTTCATTTTAAATTCCTCTTGGAATTTAAACTTTTAGAAAAGTTTTAGCAGGATTGGTGTTAGTTCTTTCCAGAAGGTTTGGTAGAATTCAGCTGTGAAAATGTCTGATCCTGAGCTCTTCTTAGTTGGGAGGTTTTTGATGACTGATTCTATATCATTACTTGTGATTGTTCTGCTGAGTTCATCAATTTCTTCTTACATCAATGTAGGCTGCTTGTGTGTTTCTAGGAATTTGTCCATTTCCTCTAAATTATCCATCTTGTTGGCATATAATTTTTCAAAGTATCCTCTTATGATACTCTTTATTTCTGTGGGGTCAGTGGTGATGTCCCCTTCCTCATTTCTTATTTTGTGTATTTGCATCTTCTCTTTTTACTTTGTTGGTCTAGCTAAGTGTTTGTCAATTTTATTGATCTTCTCAAAGAACCAGCTTTTGGTTTTGTTTATTTTTCCTAGTGCTTTCTTATTTTCAGTTTCATTTAGTTCTGCTCTAATCTTTGTTATTTCCTTCTTTCTACTTCCTTTGGTGTTAGTTTGTTGTTATTTTCTAATTCCTCCAGGTGTGCAGTTAGG
Organism: Chaetophractus vellerosus; assembly: GCA_004027955.1. NCBI lineage: Eukaryota > Metazoa > Chordata > Mammalia > Cingulata > Chlamyphoridae > Chaetophractus > Chaetophractus vellerosus. The sequence continues at coordinate 11,450 of PVKH010025192.1, read as the reverse complement.
TCTTTGATTTTAGCTCTTTCTTCTTTTTTGATATATGTATTTTTAGCTATGAATTTCCCTCGCAGTGTATCTTTTGCTGCATCCCATAGGTTTTGATATGTTCTGTTGTCATATTCATTCGTTTGAGGTAGTTACTGATTTCTTTTGAGATTTCCTCCTTGACTCACTGTTTGTCTAACAGTGTGTTGTTTAACATCCATATCTTTGTGCCTAATCTGCTTCTCTGGTCCTTACTGATTTCCAGCTTCATTCCATTGTGGTCAGAGAAATTACTTTGTATAATTTCAGTCTTTCTGAATCCATTGAGAATTGTTCTGTGGCCTAGCATATGGTCTGTCTTGGAGAATGATCCATGTGCACTCAAGAAGAATTAATATCCTGCTATATTTGTGTGTAGTATTCTGTATATGTCTATTAGGTCCATATTGTCTAATGTATTATTCAAAGTCTTTGTTTCTTTATTCATTCTTTGTCAAGATATTCTTTCTAATGGTGATAAAGTACCTCACTATAATCATAGAGGCATCTATTTCTCCACTTAGTTGTTCCAGTGTTTGCCTCATGTATTTTGAGGCACCCTGGTTAGGTGCATAAATGTTTATAATTGTTCTTTCTTCTTGGAAGATTACCCCTTTTGTTAATATATAGTGTCTGTCTTTGTCTATTACAATAGTTTTTCATTTAAAGCCTATTTTGTCTGATATTAGTATAGCTACTCCCACCCTTTTTTTGGCTACTGTTTGCTTGGAAAATTGTTTTCCAGCCATTCACTTTCAGCTTCCTTGAATCTCTGGGTCTAAGGTGGGCTTCTTGTAGACGGCATATAGATGGGTCATATTTCTTTATCCATTCTGCCAATCTGTGTCTCTTGACTGGCGAGTTTAATCCATTAACATTCATTGTTATTACAGTCAAGGAATTACCTACATTAGCCATATTTTCTTTGGGTTTATGTATGTCATATATTGTTCTTATTTTTCTTTTTGTCTTTTTAGTTGTTCTTACACTCTCCTTTAACTCTCTCCTGTTTTTTTCTTTCAACCTGCAGAACTCCCTTTAGTATTTCTTGAAGTATAGGCTTCTTATTGACATACTCTCTTAATTTTGTTTATCTGTGAATATTTTGAACTCTTCCTCATTTTTTAATGCTAGCTTTGCTGGATACAGAATTATTGGTTGGAAGATTTTTCTCTTAGCACCTTAACAATGTCATACCACTGCCTTCTTGCCTCCATGGTTTCAGATGAGAAATCACCACTTAATCTTTTTGAACTTCCCTTGCATGTGATGGTTCTCTTTTCTCTTGCTGTTTTCAGTATTCTCTCTTTGTCTTGAGCATTGGACAATTTGAGAAGTGTATGTCTTGGAGTAGGCCTCTTGGAATTTATACTGTGTGGAATGGGCTATGCTTCCTTGATATGTACATCCATCTCCCTCAATAGGATTGGGAAGTTTTCAGCCATTATTTCCTCCAACACTCCTTCTGTCCCCTTTCCCTTCTCTTCTCCCTCTCGGATGCCTATAATGTATATGTTTCTGCATTTCTTCTTGTTTAAATCCCTAAGTCCTTGCTGGATTTTTTCCATCTTTTTATCTATCTGTTCTACTGTTTTATTTCAGATGTACTGCCTTCCACATCACTAATTCTTTCCTCTGCCTGTTCAAATCTGCTGTTATGTGCTTCCAGTGTATTTTTGATTTCTTGGATTGTGCCATTCATCACCGCCATGTCCGTTATATTTTTATATGTGTTTACAATTTCTTCAGTATGTTGTTCCAGTGTCTTCTTAATATCCTTAATCTCTTCCATCACTTCATTAAGTTGATTCATGATATTTGTTTGTACAGCTCTGATTAGTTGTTCCATGTTCTGCATCTCCTCCTGGTTTTTAGTTTTTCCATTGGACTGGGCCATGTCTTCCTCCTTCTTCGTATGGCTTGTAATTTTTTGTTGGTATCTAGGCATCTGTTTATTGTAATGACATTTTAACAAATTTGAAATCTCAGAATTGCTTCACTAAGTTCCCAGTGTGTTTTTGAAAACATACTATTGTAGAATATACGGAGGGCAATTCTTTAAATGCCTTTATATTTAAAGCACCACTTAAGTGGATACTGCAAATTCAGAAACTTAGGTATTTTCACTCTCAACTTGAGATTTTTTTTGTAATTTTGTGTAAGTGTTGTTTGAGTTGCCAAGTTGAGTTGCAGAGAATGAGGAAAGCTAAAAGTAGTATTACTTGGAAAAGTAAATTTAGATTTCCTCTATTTTTGCCTTATAAATGGCCTCTGACTAGCTTATTGTGTTCCCTGGCTTTGTCAGCTGCTTCACTCTCTATCCATCTTCTCCAGTAGGCACCCCTACTGCGGAGACAGATGGATAAATAGTCAGTCAGCCAAATAGTCACAATGGTTGCATGCATAAACAAGGATTCATAAATAGTATTGAATTTATCCTGTAGAAATTAAAACTAGATAAGTGAAGCACTGTTTTATAAGGCTACCAGGGAAAATACTCATTCATTCAATAAATATGTATAGATGAATTCAGTTTAACAAATAACGTAGTTCCAGCTATGTGCTAGACCCTTAGGATGCAGGTAAACAAAACTCAGCCTCTGCCAGCATGGAAAACATAGGCCTAAAAGTAATTATACCACAATGTGATTTGGCAACTATGGAGAAAAACACAACAAATTATGGGAATATATGAAATATACATCTTGAGAAGGAATATATGTTTTAGGGAATGCTTGCTGGAGAAAGTGGCACTTGATCTGGGTCTTGAATGATAAATAGTAATTAGCCAGGCAAAGAGAGGATGGAAGGGCATTTTATGGAGGAGAAACCTAAAATTTTTTTTAAAAGACTAAGAAGTGAAAGAAAATATGGTGAGTTCAGGGTAATTCACATATTGAGTAGAGTGGCACATAGGGCTCAGGGTAGGGAAGCAAAAAAACAATGAAGCAGGAGATGTGGGTAAGGAACAGTTGAGATTTTGTTTGGAAGGCAATGTCAAGCAGTTGAGCACCTGCTTCCCATATGGGAAGTCCCGGGTTTGGTTCTCGGTGCCTCCTAAAAAAAAGAACAACAACAAACAACAAGCAAAGCAAACAAAAAACTAACTCAGGGAAGCTGATGTGGCTCAGTGATTGAGTGCTGGCTTCCCACATACAAGGTTCTGGGTTCAGTCCCCAGCCCCTGGTACCTCATAAAGAAAAAGAAAAAAAATGATTTGGGATATAAGAGAAACATGATCAGTTGGTGTTTTGGATTGATTTCTCCTGCTAAAATATGGGGAATGAATTGGAGAAGACTAATCCTTGAGGCATAGAGATTAGTTAGAAACCTGATACAGTAATATGGGTGATAAATGATGAAGGTCTGAACCAAGGCAGAGGCAGTGGTAATGGAGAAATGGGCTAGATTCATGAGATATTAAGGAAAAATGATAAGCCTTTCTTCATTGCTGATTAGATACAGAGAGTACAAGAGACAGAGGTACTTCCAGGTTTCTTGCCTATACAAGTCAGTGAACTATGACTATAGTAAGCACTATGCCAGGATATGGAATTAGTTTTGCCAAAAGTTATGAGATCCAATATAAATTTCATTGAGAATTAACTCTATTATTGATTTTGTGATTACTTTTCAACATCTTTGTTTTAATTTCAGTGCTTTCACCTAAAATAATGACAATATACAAAATGAACCATTTGCAGGACCAAAGTAAATTAAATGACATTCATTAAAATGAAACTTTACCTGTGCATCACAGATGTGTATTACAGCTTAACTAGCAAACTGGGCTCATTTGAATTACACTTCTTTCATGCCCTGTGCTTGTCCCATGTTGGGAGGTAGAATGAAACAGGAGTTTTGCTTATGGCTTAGCATACAGAATTATAAGCAGCTAAATAGGGGTTGCACAAGGGCAAAAGAAGGTTATTCCCACACTGGACAATAGGCTTCTGAATGCCCCTAATGTAACTCAACTTATTAATAGACCTTGTGAATGATTTAATGAACAGAGAAGAGGATGCTACTAACTAAAATAAAATAATGGAATCCTATACGAGTTTGCATATGGATTCTACTATTGCTTTTGCAATTACTTATCAACATCTTTATTGTATATTCAGTGTTTACCTAAAAATGATGGTAAAATACAAAATGGTCCATCAAAGCATTGAAGTAAATTAAAGCCCTGTATAAATTCCTATACTTTTATTTTAAGTTCTCTTTCTCATATGAAGGAAACATAGCTATTTAGCAACCATCTTTGAGAATGAGTAAAATCTGAAATATATTCTATGGAGGATAATACCTGTTAGAAACATGTAAATGAAGATTAAAACAAAAAAAAAAAATGAAATAAGCAAGTGATGTTGTTGCAAAAGTATACTACAGGCCACTAAGTGAGATAGGAAGTATAGATGATGCTTTCTTGACAAATGATGACATTAACATGGTGATAGTAGTGATAGGAGATTTCAATTAACCTAACATTTTCAGAAGTCTAATTCAGCTAACATAGAATGGGGTGTAAGTTCTTGACTTGTCTTTTGGATGATGTCTTAGTTTCTTGGCTTAAATAGGTGGGCTTAAACAATGGGAATTTATTGGCTTGTGGTTTTGAAGCTAGGAAAAGTCCAAAATCAAGGAAGAAGCAAAGCAATGCCTTCTCCCCAAAGATTGTGGTGTTCTGGTGCTGGCTGCTGGTGATACCTGGGTCCTTCGCTTTTCTATCACATGGCAATGCACTTGGCAATATCTTCTCCTTTCTCTTCTAGGTTGCATTGATTTCCAGCTTCTCCTGTGGCCTTCTTTTCCATGTCCAATTCCCTTTAATTATAAGGACTTCAACCATATTGGATTAAGGTCCAATCTCATTCAGTTTGGGCATACCTTAGCTAGTAATAACACCTTCAAAGGCCCTATTTACAATGGGTTTACACACAGGAATGGATCAAGATGAAGAACATTTTTATTTCTGGGGTACATAACTCAATCGCCACAGATATTTTTCCCCAAACCGGAAAAAAGGTGAAGACCCAATACTCTGTTCTTTGTTATGATCAAAAGGAAGAATTCACTGGGAAAGCAAAGATTATAATAGTCTTTGAAGAATGTTACGAGACATAGGTGGATGTTTCATTCTCATGAAGTTAAATTTCAGACATTTGGAGAAAATATAAGTATGATCCCATAGCTAGAATCTATCAGAGGGAATTTAATTCATGATGAGGGGTGGGAGATTAAAAAACAAAGTGTGAACCATAAAACTGTAAGTAAGTAATTTCAACAAGAAAAAATAATAGCAAGCATAGTCTATGTCAGGTATATTCTAAAATAAATAAACACACCTACCTACATACATACATGTATGCATGCATACACCTATTAAACATACACATACACACTCGTTTAATCCTCACAATAACCCATGAAGTAGGTACCATAATTATCTCCATTTTTGCCTCCTGGGATGAGGAACAAAAAGAGAGGAGAAATAACTTACCCAAGGACTCACAGCTATTAAGTGGTGGAACCAGAATTTGAACTTATTCAATCTGGCTCCACAGTCTGTATTTTTAACCACCACACTACTCTATAGCATTCAAAGAGCCTTCTGATGCGCTCACATAGAATAAGTCTAAAAAATGAAAGAAGAGACCTGTAATCACAGATGAGTATGTAGCAGGCACACAAAATGCAAGATGAGCCTGTAGGTGCAGTGTCAGAGAAGCTTAAGGTCAGGATGGCTTAATGGTCAGTAGAGATGCTGAGGACAACCAAATGCAATGTCACCTATGTTTAGGCACAGAAAACACATGAGATACATAGACTCACTGCTTGGTGAAGATGGTGAATATGTTAATAGAGGGCAGAGGCACTCTGCTTCTTTTTTGTTTCTGTTTTATTTAGAAAGGGGATTGTTCTTCACATGAAAGAATCAAACAAGTCATCTTAAGATAGTATCACATAGCCTCCAGCTTCTTTAAAAATCTCAAACATATTAAACCCAAGTGTATTAAGGAAATTTGCTGAATTTGAGAAAGTGTGGAGCAAATAAAAGGTAAGAGAATACCAGATTAGGGCAGATACTCCTATTCTCAAAACAGAGTAAAAGAAGAAATTATCGATAGTTTCTAGAAACTATAGATTAATAAATTAGACTCTGATCCCTAAGAACCATATATGATTGTTATCACTTAGAAAAGAATGTGATAAGTCCCAGAAGCCAGCATGGGTTCATAAGTAGGAAAAGAAAAGTATCATAGCTGCCTGAGGGCCATTGAAAGAGGCTGTATAGGACTTGCAATGGAGGGAATAGGGGCAGTATGCGGGTATCCTTATAATTAGTGGTTGGAGACCGTGTATATTTAATTTCCAAGTAGATATGGATGTATTTTTCAACTTAGCTCTTGGAACTTGTCAAACCAAGGGTTAACAATATCTGTTTATTTTTTCTGTGAAAATCAAATGCTACTCACTCAGTGCAGCAGGGGAAGATGTAAAAAGTTAGAGTATTCACTTTTTTAAAAAGTGAATGTTCTGAGGAATAAACTGAAGAACTAAGAAATCTAGGTTTTCATGGGTCAGTAGGTGGTTCCTTGTAAATTTTAGGCCTTTAACCTAGTTGTCAAAGGGCTGGTGGTCTGAACTCTGTAGCCTAGAACTTGTTACAAACTTGGTATGTTTATGAACATGGAATTTGGGTTAAGATGCATTCTATATAAAGCTGAAGTTTTTTATATAATCATTGAAGGCATCTCCAAATGGAGTGACCTCACCAAGATGTCTGTTTTGTCAAGCTCTGCATCTCTACCCTCGAGTTTATGCAGAAAATAATAGAAAAATTCATGGTACAGTTTTCTGAAAAATTAGAAAGCAAAATGGTTCTGTGAAACATTTTCTTAGAGGAAGTTTGAATCTGCAAGAGAATGTTGGAATATATCTTTGAAAATGACAGTGATTTATAATTTGTTCAGTACTCAGTAAATAAGAAAAAGATACTAGAGTTTGAGTAATTAAACTCTAAACTCTAAAAAGGAAGGTTTCACCTGGTTCCAAGTAAATATTTATATAGATTTTCCCACCACTCATCATCAATCCATAGAAGTTGTGCTGTAATTTAAATATTTGACTTTCATCCCTACTTTGATCAGCAACTGGAGAGTGAAGTGCAGTGGGAATTCGCTTACGACCACATCCTTCCTCTTAGGGAATTATGCTTTAAAAGTTGTTGGATTGGCTCAGAAAACAGTTGGACGGAAGCAAAGAGCAAAGAAACCAGCTTTGCTGGCTCTCAGGATTAAGGAAGCCACTGTTTGCAGGAGCTCTTTTGAAAGCTGCAGACTTCTCTTTTTGCCATCTGCCCAAGAATCTTTCTACCACTGCAAGAAGAGTATAATGCCTTCCCTTTCTTTTTGCCTTCTACATCTTTTAGAGGCACCTCTCTTTGGCAGAATCTAAACCCAAAATCCTGTTAACAAGAAGTTGGAAAATGTAGTTCCCATACTTCCAGGAAAGCAGCTGGAGAGGATGCTGAGTTGACAGCAGACAAGGGCACAGGGTATTTTCTTGTCTTTCACTTTCTACGGTAAATTTAGTCTAGGGTAATATGAAAGGGAACATATTCTCAAGAAAGCAAATAAAATAATGAGACTCCTACAGTAGTAAATATGAAAAGCATCTTTCCAAAATAAGCCAGATTCAGCTGTTTTAAGCCTTTAAGAAGACCTAACTTGCCAGTGTCTGTATATACATATTAAAATAATTTAAAACACAATTTCTGTTTTTTTTTTCAGGTGAAAGTAACTCAATTTCTGTCATTTTCAGTCACAATGTCATAGGTGACAGCAATAGCTATAAAATTCATAAGCATTACTCCCTTTCCTCTGCCACATGAACACACCCATGTCAGTTCCTCCTCCCCTCTCCTCACAGTGCCTTTAGCAGGAGAAAACAAACAACTGTGACCATGAAATAAATGCTGATTCAGAATATAAATATTAATATAAACATGACCTCTCTGGCCCTGTTTGAGTAAGGAAGACCTGATCTCTCAGAAGATGAACAATTTCAACGTTGTGTGGAATATTCTCTTGAATTCCTAGGATAACTCCTAAGTTCACTTTGCCAAAGAACCATGCTCCATAGACATCCTTTCCTCGAAAAGAGAAATCCCTGTCATTCTTCCCTCATAATAATATGAGAAATACTGCTTTATCTCTTCCCAAAGTGCTTCTGAGCCTTCCCACCAAACCAGCACATACCCTATGCCTGCTTAAATACCACATCTTTTATTAAATTGTAAACTCTGGACCAAGCCTTTCCTTTTAGATGAAAAGATAATATTTAAACCTGCTACCCTTAGTCCCTTTTTCCTCCTGCATGTCTTTGCTGATCTTTACATTACTGAAATCCTGTAGTATTCTCATACTTTTGTGATTCCTTATTAAAGTTTAAAATGCCATGATTTTACACATTGTGAATGTCTAAATATATCCATATATCAGTGCCTTTCTGTCCATCAGTCAGGTGAATAACTAAGCTCACAGCTTTCAGATTTTTTTTTGCAAGGTTTTTAGGTTTTTTTGTTGTTGTTGGGTTTTTTTTGTTTTTTTTTGTTTTGGTTTTGGTTTTGGTTTTGAATAAGAGGATATGTCTAGAAGTCTCAGTCTTCCAGGGCTTTGACTAGGAGGTTTAGCAATAATAACTTAGATTTACTCAGCAATTACTATGTGCCAAGCATTGACCTAAATACTTTATGTGTTTAATGTACTGAATCCTTACAACAGGCCCTCTGAGAGGGGAAATATTATTGTTTTAACAATTTGTCCAAGGTCATTCTAGTAAGTGGCCAAGTCAGAATTTAACCACTAATTTCTGGGCCAAAACACAGAAATGTTGCTGTGGGTAGGAGAATTAGATTCATAGTTAGTATGAAAACATTTTACTCTTTTAATTAGGGAAAGAAAGTAATTCAGGTTTTGAGGCAATATCCTGAAATTATATAACCAACTGATAGATAATCATTGCTTCACTGTGTAGTTTATCCTTAAGTGGCATAAAAACAAATTATTAATCTCTTGGTTTTCTGGGAACTGGATTCTGGAATCTATACAAACTGTTAATTATTCTGGGGATTATATGGCAAGAATGGAATGGATGTGAGAACAGTAGTCATGTGTTACTAATGTATGAAGACAGAAATATGGTCGTATATTATTAAGCTTCACAAGGCATTAGTCAATATGTGTATGGCACCAGTTCATCAATTTAGCATGCATAGGGAATATCTGACACAAGAGATTAAAGAGAAGGTACTTAAACTGTTATTTTTACCATATACTGGAGAAGTGGCTACACTCATTATCACTGAATAGAAATTCTCTTAGCAAGATTTACACCTGCAAATCCTGCCCCATATTTTAGCAAGGTAATTCTCTTGTTATTTCTTACTTCCAACATGCTTTAAAGGAATCCCCACCAACTGCACTAGTCACGGATTGTCTGTGTGCTTATTGGCAGGGTCATCTCTGTCTTCCAGTTAAGTCCGTTGTCTCTGTGTTGCCTGCACAGTAATAGGATCTGAGTGGTTGGTGCTTCTAGGATTCGGCCTAGTCTGTTCTGCAGTCACAGTAGCTCCTCAAGTGCTGTCACCAAAAGTTTAAAGCTAATCTGAATGTTCTGATGCATACATAAAGCTGTAAATGGAGGATACTGGATTTTTATTTATTCATTCCACACATCTTTATTGAATAAATAGTATTAGTGTTAGTAATAGTAATTGCCATGTATTATTTATGTCACGAACACTAAGCCTTTTAATTTTCTCATTTACTCATTAGAATAACCCTGTGAGGTAGATATGATGATCCTTCTTTTACAGGTGAGGAGTCTCTTTTAGAGAAGTTTATTCACTTGGACCTGGCACCCAAATAGTACATGATAAAGTCAGAATTTGAACTCAGGTCTGTCTTCCTCCAAAGGGCATCTTATTTACTACTTCTTATTGATATTGATACTTCCTACTGGCTCCAGAAACTGCATTACATACTGGATATGGTAGGTTGCATTATGTACCCCAACAAGTACATGTTCTTAATCTTAAGCCTTATCCCTGTGGGTGTGAACCCATTGTAAATAGGATCTCCTGAAGATAATATTTTAGTTAAGGTATGGCCCAATTGAATGAAGGTGGGCCTTAATCTGGACTGGTGGAGTCCTTTATAAACAGAAGAAATTCAGACTTAAGTCAGAGAAAGCCATGGGGAGGAGCTGGAAGCCAGAAGTCAATAGAACCTGGAAGCTAGAAGAGAAAGGAGAGAGCATTGCCAGCAAACCCAAGGACTGCTGTCCAGCTAAAGTACTACTGACCCTAGGAAGAAGAAAGCCTTCTAGCCAACACCTTAATTTGGACTTTGGCTTCTGAAACCATGAGCTAATGAATTCCTACTGTTTAAGCTAAACTATTATGTGGTATTTGTCATATAGAAGGCTCAAAAACTTTGACACTAGGGTTAAAAAGGTAGAAGTGAGATTATACCAGCTCCCAGTCAAGAGGGTAATAATTATTTCTTAACTCATGTGTTTATGAATGATGCTTGGAAACTCATGGAAAAAAGCAACTGAAAAAATTTAGATTTAGTAGTGTCTCCATTAAGGACTTTCAAATTAACTCCTTTAGTTCTGCCCCTACTTGTGGCACTTGCTTGTGTCATACTGAAAAATGTGCTTTATTTCTGTGTGTTTCAGTTTTTCCATTTGTAAATGGACCTAATGCTTCCAATTCACCCAGTGTATACGACATTCCTTAAGGCTGTTTGGGAAATTTACAAGTGCTAAAGCTAGAGGGATCCTATTTGAACACATGGATAAATGTTATCTCTTTGCCATGAAATTTTTTTGCATCTAAAATTCTCTTAAATTTAAATCTGTACCACTTATTCACCTGAAATTTCTGGTTAAGTATTTATTAACCCATTAAGAGGCTCTTTGATGCAAGATTTTACAGAAAGTTCATGGAAATCTGATATAGCGTCACAATAATGCTTTTCAACAGCAGGACGGGTTGCTGTCCATTAGCTTCCACCATCACCCCCACCCCATTTCTCTTTCATATTATACAGGAGCTGAATTGGTCACATCACACTTCTTTTTAGTAGATGATTGCATTTTTACCAAGCCTTGGGGAGGATGATTTAGAATAAAGAAAATATCAATCTTAATTTTTCTCCCCGTGTAGTGGTTTGAGTTTGAATTAATTATGAATTCCAAAAATATAGATTAGATTATGTTTGTAAGCTGGTCTGTTCATCTGGGCATGATTGAGTTGTGAGTAGGGCGTTAACTGCCACATCAGTGAGACGTTGAGCCCCGCCCCTCGGTGGGGGTGGTCTCAAGTATGGAAGGCTAGATAAGAGGCAGCAGAGAGCAGA
>PVKH010025191.1:0-13466 GCA_004027955.1 Chaetophractus vellerosus | reverse complement strand
AAAATGATCAAGGACATAAATATAAAAGGTAGAACCATAAAACTCCTGGAAGAAAATGTAAGGAAACAGCTTCAAGATCTGGTGGTAGATAATGGTTTCGTAAGCCTTACACCAAAAGCACGAGCAACAAAAGAAAAAATGGATAAATGGGATCTCCTCAAACTTAAACACTTTTGTGATTCAAAGGACTTTGCCAAGAAGGTAAAAAGAGAGCCCACTCAATGGGGGAGAATATTTGGAAACCACATATCTGATAATCATTTGATTTCCATGCTATATAGAGATCATACAACTCAATGATAAAAGAGCAAGCAATCTCATTTTAAAATGGGCAACACACTTAAACAGACATTTTTCCCAAGAGGAAATACAAATGACAGAAAAAGCACATGAAAAAATATTCAACATCATTAGCTGTTAAGGAAATGCAAATTAAAACTACAATGAGACATCATCTCACACCTCATAGACTGACCGTTACAAAACACACAGACACACAGAAAACAAGTACTGGATAGGATGTGGAGAAATAGGAACATTCCTTCACTGTTGGTGAGAATGTAGAACGGTGCAGCCTCTGTGGAAGACAGTTTGGCAGTTCCTAAGGAAGCTAAATATGGAACTGCTGTATGATCTCGCAATCCCTCTACTAGGAATATATCCAGAAGAAGTGAAAATAGTGACACAAACAGACATTTTCACACCGATATTCATAGCGATGTTTATTCATAATTGCCAAAAGGTGGAAACAACCCAAGTGTCCATCAGCCAATAAATGGATAAACATGTGGTATGCACATACAATGGAATACTATGCTGCTGTAAGAAGAAATGAAACTGGGATACATATGATAACATAGATGAATCTTAAGGACATTATGTTGAGCGAAATAAGCTAGACACAAAAGGGCAAATATTGTACAGTCTCCCTAATAGGAACTAAATATGAAGAATAAACACAAAGAGTTAAAACCTAGAGTATAAGTTGCGAGGAAATTGGATGAGGGCTGAGAAGTAGTACTGATACTTAATGTATGTAGAATTTTTAATTAGCTTGACAGTAAAAGTGTGGAAATGGATAGAGTTGATGGTAACACATTATGGTGAGGATAACTAACACAGCTGTATAAATGGGATTGTGGCTGAAAGGGGTAGTCTGGGGATGTAAATGACAGTTGAAAGAAAGCTAGAGAATAATCTAGGGACTGAATAACATAATGAACCCAGAGTTGGATGAGGATTGTGGTTAATAGTACAAATTCAAGAATGTTCTTCTATGAACTAGAACAAATGTACATCACTATTACAAGGTGGTAAGAATATGGTGATTCATGGGAAAATTACAATTAATGTAACTTATGTACTATAGTTAACAGCAATGTTGTAATATTCTTGCATCAATGTCAAAGGTACTATATCAATGTTAAGTGTCAATAATAGGGGACATGGGATTTTCTTCTTTTAGACTAAGGAAAATGTTCAAAAATTTACTGAGGCAATGAGTGCACAACTCTGTGATGAAAGTGAGAGCCGCTGAGTGTACACTTTGGATAAATTGTACAAGACATGGGACTATATAACACAGTGAACCATGTGGTGGAAGATGAATTGTGGTTAACAGTACAAATATGAGAAGTTCTCTCATGAACTAAAACAAATGTACAATACTAATACATGTTGTTAATAATAGGGGGACATGAAAAAATATACTAAATGTACGCTATGGACCATAGTTAGTGGTAATAGTCCGATGATGTTCTTTCATAATCTGTAACAAATGATCCACAACAATGTAATATGTTGGTGGAGGGTGATGTATGGGAATTCTGCACATTAGGCATGATTGATTTTTAAGCACACAATTTCTCTAATAAAAAAAATACATAAAAACAACAACACAGATCTCAGTGAAGTTCTAAGATCTACGTCAATTAATGCAAAAAGTAGGAATGGGACCTGGGGTGCTCATCAAAGGAATTAATAAAGAACTCCATGCAGAACAAGCTGAGCCAATTTGCTTCTACCAATTTTCTGAGTAGTAATGACCAACATTTTCTGGGCATGTACAAAGAGATTGAATCTTCATAACAACTCTTCAGAGATAAGTATTATTATTATACTTATTTGTTAAATAAAGAAATGAAGGTACAGAAAGTTTAAGCAAGTTACTTAAGATCATATGGCTAATAAATGGTAAATAAGAAATTCAAGCCCAGGTACATTTTGGCTCCAGAAAACATGTTCCTAATAACCATGCTGTACTGCTTCTATGTGGAATGTAAGTCAGTGGCTTTTGCCCCAAATGAAAACTGCTCCTTTATTAAACTGCAGAGCTTCAGATACAGGGTGGCAGACTGAGCAGAGACTGCAGCTTTGCCTTCCTGCACCATCCCTAGAAATAACAACAACAAAATTTGTTTTTGTTTTTGTTTTGTTTTTCATTTCTACGGAGCCCTCATTGGATCACAAACTTTGACTCAGTCTCCTGAAAGATGAAACTCAAATGGGGTCACACTTTACTGTGACCTAAAACTTCTTTGAAAACAAAATGAAAAAACATAACACACTGGAGAATAAATGGAAGAAAATGTCACTGTACATACAGGACAACAGATATTACAGTGATGAAAGGTAAAAATTTTTAATATTTTTCATTACTTTTTAATATCCCAATTCTAAAATTTTAGTTTAGTTTTAGTTTTCTTTAAAATTTTATATATTTTATTTCTTATATTTACATCTACAATTATTATTTCATTTTCCTATTAATTGTATTTGGCTATTTTATTGGCTTCATTTTTGAAGAAGCTTTAGATCACATGTGGGTTGCAGCAGAGGCAGGGAAGGATCACTGGTGTGGAGTGTCAGTGATGGGGGATACGTGGGAGGAGGTTCACCTGGACATACATATAAGGTATATAAATGTGTTCAAATGTTCATGGAGCATTGTCACACTGGGTGGAGATTCACTCAATAACCAAGAGAATATTGAATTCCTATCCTGGAGATCTCTGTCACATTCTCTAATGGGGCAGCAACTGTCCCCCAAGTGCGGGGGCAATGAATGAGGAGGATGGTCCATTGATGGGCCCTTGATATTGATGACTATGCTAGTGAGCCTTTGCTCTTGAAATTGAAACTTAGACTAGTGTTGTGGGGTGCCTAAGAGTTGCCTCCTGAGAGCCTCTTTGTTGCTCAAATGTAGCCTCTCTCTAAGCCAAATTCAGCATATAAATGCATTACCTTCCCTCCAGCATGGAACATGACTTCTGGGGATGAGCCTCCCTTGCACTAAGGGATTACTACCAAGCACCACCTAGAAATGCAACTGGAAAAAGACATTGAATAAAAGGGGGAAAGGGTAAAGACAAATGAGTTTATATGGCTAAGAGACTTCAAAGTGAGTCGGGAGGTCATCCCAGAGGTAACGCTTATGCACATCTCAGTAGGATCTCATAGACTGCCAAAGTGGATACTACACCCAAATAGTGGGGCTCCTGAGTGCTCTGGAGACACTCAGGTCCTATGGAGCAGATAGCTCCAGAGTTTGATGCCTTTCCAGTAGGCCCTACTTTGGAGTTTGTGCTTCTGAGAGTGACAGAGTTGGACTCAGTTATGGCTTCCCTACACATGGCTCATGTGTTCCTTCTATTTGAACCTATACCTGGTGCTGGAGTTTGTAGGTGTACATCCAAGAGAATGGAATCTTTGGGCTATCCATGTGCCATCTGGGCCCAGAGCCTCAGCAGAGTTGCAACACCTACTCTCCAGTTCATTGGACTCACCCAGGACAACTAACAAGGAGGTAAGTATTGACAACCACCATACCAAGGAAATGAGAGAGCCTACAACTGCAAGAAAGAGAGTCCCATCCATCAGCTCTATTAGATCGAAGCTCCCTCTCAATTAGAGGTGGAGTGGGCATCACCATCCCAGAATCCTCAGGATTGGGGAATGAACTATGGACTAGAGTGGGTTCACTGGTGTTCTACTACAGACTTGTTGTAATCCTAGCAATGGAAGAAATTACAGCATTGATGTGGAGGCAGTGGCCATTGGAGGCTCTAGGGGTAGGGGGAGGGAAAGACAGGCATAATGCAGGGACTTTTTTGGGACTTGGGAATCATCCTGA
Organism: Chaetophractus vellerosus; assembly: GCA_004027955.1. Classification (NCBI taxonomy): domain Eukaryota; kingdom Metazoa; phylum Chordata; class Mammalia; order Cingulata; family Chlamyphoridae; genus Chaetophractus; species Chaetophractus vellerosus. The sequence continues at coordinate 9,334 of PVKH010025191.1, read as the reverse complement.
ATGACATTGCAATGACAGGTATAGACAGTTATGTATCTTCCCATAGCCTGCAGAACTGTGTGGGAAAAAGTGTAAAATACAATGTGAACGATTGTCCATGCTCAGTGGCAATGCCCCAGGATGCGTTTATCAATTGCAATGAATGTGCCACACTAATGAAAGATGTTGTTTATGTGGGAGGGTGTGGGAGGTGTGGGCATATGGGAATCCCTATATTTTTTGTGTAACATTTGTGTAATCTAAGTATCTTTTAAAAAAATAAAAATATATTTATTAAAAAAAAAAAAAGTAAAAAAACAAATGGGGTCGCAAACCAAAAACCACAAGCATTAGTACCTTCAGTAAAAGGCTACTGAAAAGAATAAAGAAGAAGGAGGACAAAGGGTATTTGAAGACCAGAAGTGCAGTTCCTGGGGTCACTACATCTGCCCCTTCTCCACAGTCACTGGAGAGTATACCTCATCAGGCAACGCATGCTGACCCTCTCCCAAAAGCAGGCTTCACAGGAAGGTAACAGGAATCTCCAACGTGAGTCACCAACATTTAAGGCAGACCCAATATTATGGCATACAGATACCAAACAAAACAAATGAAAGCACTTGCCTCCTGAGGAAATAGAGTAAACTGACTGAAACTTTAGTGTGGGTATAATTAATATCCTCAAAGAGATAAAAGTGAGTATGACATCCATAAGGTGAATCAAGGGGAATCTTTTTTTGTTGTTGTTACATATCCCCCCCCTTTCTGCTTGCTCTTGCTGTGTGTCCATTCTTCTGCGTTCTTCTATGTCTGCTTCTTGTCTCCCCCCGTTTTTGCAGTGACATGCCTCGTCTGCCCTCCACGCAGGCGGCTCACCTGGCTCGTGGGTGGCTCCATTCTGTTTCACGGGCGGCTCCACTCCGTGTTTTGCGGGCAGCACAGCTCCGTATTTCGCGGGCAGATTGGCTCCGTGTTTCGCAGGTGGTACAGCTCCGTGTTTTGCGGGCTGCTCGGCTCCGTGATTTGCGGGCACTCAGCTCTGTGTTTCACAGGTGACTTGCCATGCCCGTGGCAGCTCCGCCCTGCCCATGGAGGCCTTTTGCCTTGCCCACGGCGGCTTTGCCCCGCCAACGGTGGCTTGCCTTTCTCAAGGCCGTCTGCCCGCTCAGAGAGGTCCCCAGGAACCGAACCCGGGGCCTCCCATGTGGTGTACTGGCGCCCTTATCCACTGGGCTATACAGCCGGCCCCAAGTGGAATCTTAAAAACTAAACATTTGATCAGTTAAGTTTAAAAATTAAAAACTCAATAGCTAAGCAGCAAAATGGATAAGGAAAGACATATTTATGAGCTAGATGATCCGACTAAGGGATTCCTTCACCATACAACTCAAAAGAAAAAAGAGATTGAATGTACAACCAAAAAAAGGCAAGAGGCTCAGGGGATAGACCCAGGGGTTCCAATATTTATCTAATTATTATCCCAGAGAAGAGATTATATAGTATTAAAAGGAAGACACATTCAGAGAAAAATGGAAGTAAATTTTTCACAACAGAAGACAGACATCCTCAAAATGGAAGAACCCACTAAGTGCCAAGCAGGGTGAGGGAAACAGACACAGATGGTGTACATTCAGAACTCCAAAGATAGGAAAATCTCAACTGCTTCATAGAGGAAAAATATACTGATTCCATCACCCATACTACACGCAAGAGACAGTGGGGCCATCTCTTAAAAGTCATGTGGGAAATTATTTTGAACCTAGAAGTCTGTGCCTTGCAAGCTACAATTCAAGAGTGAGTCTAGGGGGAACGGATGTGGCTTAAGCAGTTGAGCACCTACCTCCCACATTGGGAGGTCCTACGTTCGGTTCCTGGTGCCTCCTACAGAAGACAAACAAACAATGAGCAAAAACAATGAGCAAACAGACAGGGTAGCCATCTGGGGGGCGGAGGGAAGAGTGAGTGAAAATAAAGACTTTTTTTTTAGCATAGAGGGAATCAGAATTGTTCTTACCTATGGACCCTGTCTCAGAAAGTACTGAAGTTGTACTTCAGTGAAAAAACAAGCAAACAAAAACTGAATCCAAGAGGAAACAGATTGATCCAAATAAAAGCAATGATAAGCAAATAATATAAATAGTATTATAATATTATTAACATGTATTATGTAACATATACTATATATGCTATATAAAATTAATGTAAATAAATTAATATATGTCCAAATATAAGCATAGGCCTAACAATCTGGAATGAAAATTCCAAATGATCTCAACATGGGCAAATAGCTAGTGGAGAAAGGGGGAAAGAAACACGAGCATGCAAAGGTTCTTATTTTGGGGGGGGGGAATTATATAGATATTGATTAACTTAGTGATATCAAGTGAAAAATGTTTAATTATTAATATTAAATTATAAAGACTAACCACCAAAAGATTAAAAATATATTATAAAAGTTGTAAAATTTCCAAGTCTTAGGGTGGGTGTCAGAAATGGAACAAAGGGAAATAATCTATTCAAGAAAGAAAAAAAATGTTTTTAAAAGCATGGCTTCTAGAAAACACAAAATAAGATGGCAGGTGGAATAAATCCAAATATATCACTAATCACAATAAATATGAATGGATTGAAAAAGTTTGTTTTTTTAGAAAAGACATTAACCCAGCAGGAATAAAAAGAGCAGGAAGAAAGATTATAGCAATAAAATTTTGGAAGCTGAAAATAGATAAGTGGTAGCTGATCAAGCATACTTGAGATTAAAACAGAGTCCCTGGACTCAAGGAAACAGGGCATAACTGAGGTCTGGTTATCATATTAAAAACAGAGGGATAAGTAAAACTCTAGGTACATACAGAATCTTAAGACCCACTGCTCTGTTCTCAGCTGAATCCCAAAATGTTTTCAGTGAGACTTCTACCCTTCAGAAAGAACACTAGGAGATTCTGCTCTAGGAAGTATGAACAGCCCAAAAGCAAAGACTTGAACACAGACATCAAGGATTCCCCCAATTAAACAGCCTAGTCGAATATCCACATAGGGAGGCTAACAGTCAACAAGCCCCAATCATGTCCACGAAGCTTCCCATTAACTTTTCATGCCCAATTCTTAAATAGAACCAAAGATCAATATATATCTGAGGAAAATCTATTACAGGTATAGCAGTTTAGCAGTTTGATATAGTTATGAATTCCAAAAATAGATATTGGATTATACTTGTAAAACAGTCTGTTCATCTAGGCATGATTAAATTATGATCAGAGGTTTGATTGAAACCCGGAGACAAGCAAGCCCTGGGAAGAGAGGAACCCAGGAAGCCTGAATCCTCCCAGACATTGGCAGCCATCTTGCTCCAACATGTGGCGACAGACTTTGGTGAGGGAAGTAACTTATGCTTTATGGCCTGGTAACTGTGGACTTCTGTCCCAAATAAATACCCTTTATAAAAACCAACCAATTTCTGGTATTTTGCATCAGCACCCCTTTGGCTGACTAATACAACAGGAAAGACAGAAATCAAAACCACATACAAAATAAAGCAATTTGAAGGAAACAGAAACTCTATTTTTAAGAAAACTTTTTTAAAAAATACTATCATTAATATTCTTGGAGGGAAAAAAGAGAAAATATAACATCCATAAAACAAGAATGGGATGAGTAAAATAAAGATATTTTCAGTCATGTATAGATTCATAAAGTTTACAGTCACACATCCCAAATGAAAAATGTTGCTTTAGAAAATACTTCAGCAAAACAAAAATGAATACAAGAAAGAATATGGCATGAAATACATGAAATCATGGCAGCTGAGTAAGAAGAAAAAAAAATCTGAAGATTCAAGTCCATTGTTCTTTGATATTTGGAATACTCTTTTCCCAGTAGTATATGCATTTCAAGAACACAGTATTACAGTTGTTTTTGGGGGGGTGGGGGGGAGACAACAAGAAAATTTGATCTGGTAATGAAGAATATTTTACTACTATAAATGTGATTTTTGTTTGGGTTGAAATTTTTAGAATCAATCTACAGAAAAATCAGGGAATACTCAATTACGGTTAAAGATCATATTTTAAATATCATAAACTTTAACCATGAAAAATAATAAAAATCAGGAAATTGAAGGGGTTTTAGAGGCATGAGGTAATTATATGTACTAAATTCCTCCTCTTTCAGAGTTAAGAATCAGGAGGTGCCGTCCAAGTGATAAATTTTGAAACATAAATATTTTATTTAAATTATGAAGAAAGCAGCAGATGATATAAAACAAAAGCAGTTAAAAATGGTACTAGAACTCCGTTTCAGAAATGGAATTAGGGGTAGGGAGAGATAACTATAACTTTCCATTTTATATTTTTTCCTTGTGATTTGAATATTTTTACTACATCTAGAACAACTTAAATTTTTATAAAAGACTGGCTTAAAATGGGAAAATAAAATAAAGATGAGCCCTCACCATCAGGGAATTGATATTATATCCTACAATAAGTTGTGAGCTACCCATTCAGCAGAGGACTGTGCAGATGCTGGAGAGAACAAAGGTGATCTCAAGGCCCTTGTGGAAGTAGATCCCCAATGTAATGCTGGTAAAAATGTTTTTCATTTATTTAATGATTCATTTATTCAATCACTATTAACCAAGGGCCTATTATGGGCTTAGCCCTGTGTTACATACTAGGTATTTATTGGAAGATAATAGCTCTTGTAGAGTTTACAAACTGGCAGGAAAGATAATAAATAAATGTAAAAATAAATGTATAATTACACTGGGACATGTGCACAGAGACTGAGTACTGAGAAAAGGCCTCTGAGTCACAGAAAATAAATAGGTAAAAGGATCAGTTTTGCATTTAAATATTACAGAGATGTAAAAATGTGCATTCCTTGGGGCCAGCTGTATAGCCCAGTGGATAGGGCGCCGGTAAAACGCATGGGAGGCCCCGGGTTCGGTTCGGGGACCTCTCCAAGCAGGCAGACCGCCTGAGAAAGCAAAAGCCGCTGTGGGCGGGGCAAGGCCGCTGTGGGCAGGGCAAAGCCGCCACAGGCAGGGCGAGCCACCTGCGAATGGAGTAAAGCCACCTGGGAATGGAGCAAAAAAGCCACCCAGGAACGGAAGCAGACCCACCCACAAACGGGGCAGAGGTGCCTGCACGGTGACCTGGCTCAGCACGTCGCCACAGCCGGGGGAGACAGAGCAGACACAGAAGAACACAGAGAAATGAACACAGCAAGAGCAAGCAGAAAGGGGAGGGGGGGGCAGAATATGTAACCAAAAAACAAAAAAATGTGCATTCCAGATGTAGGTTTGTACATATATTGAAAGAGGCCTGGAAAGATGTACACAAAAATGTCATAATTGGGAGAGGACGTCAGAGGAAGGGAGTTTTCACATTTTACTTTATACATTTGTTTAGGGCAAGTATTATGAGTATAATTTTTAAAATTATAAAAATTAAAAATTATGAAAAAAATAAACACTGATCAAGAAAGTAGACTATTGAGCAATAAGCTTATTCATCACTCCTGAAGGAAAAAAAATAAAACATAAATGGCTAGAAAGTTGTTAGCATTGCATTCCTATATAAAGTACCGAATGCTATTGTTATAATTTATTCATTGTATTTGCTGTTACTAAATATGTTAACAAGCATCTAGCTAAAGTTGCTTTCTGAAGTATTAATTTACAGCCCTTTAAAATTTTTGAATTACCTGGGCACTGGTTCTTAGTTCCGTATTATAATAAGCCTTTTGTGTTTAAGATAATGTCTTTATGGGACAACTCAGTATTTTGAAAGTCATTAAACTCTAATAGTTCAATTCAACAAACTTTTGATGACTGTCTATGTACCAGGACCTTTGCTAGAACCTGAGGGACACAAAGATGAGTAAGACAGGAAGCCTGCTCCCAGGAAATTCCCAGGGGAATCTCAGTGTCTAAATAAGGATCTCACCATCCCTTGAGAGCCATGGGCATCTTTCACAGTTAGCCCATGGTACTTTAACATCTTCTAATTTCTGTATCAACTTATTAGGCTATTTTTCAAGGTAGCCAAGAGTCATCTGGCTCTTTTAGTTAATGGATATTTGAAATGTGGCCCTGGAGGCATAAAACATAGTTTGATACTGTGTTCTTTTCTGCTGGGTGATATCAGCAAACGAAATTAGAGTTAGGCCTTTCCCAAGAGTCTGGATGTAATCTCATTTTATGTATACTAGCATTACAGCATTCACATTCACTTTCCCACCTGGATTCGCAGAAAGATGCACCAACTCTGTGTAGATGCGATATTGGCTCAACCTCCCTAAGATTTCATTTTGCCTTGATTAAATGCAGCTACGGGTCTCTATCAGGTCACTATAACCAGGCTTATTTGGATACCAAAAATATCCATCACCCCAGTGTTTGTACCTTTTTATAGCATTCACATATAATTTATTAATTCATATATTTACATATCCATCTTCCCCCTCTGCAGAGAATGTGAATTCTGTGAGAGCAGGGACCTATCTTATTGTCCTCTGTCTCCCCAATACTGTACAAAAGGTCTGGAAAGAAGTTGTTGATTAACAAGTGTTTAATGAATGGAAAATATTAACAATATTACTTATTGGGTCATTTACCCCAAAGGTATTGTATGAAATATGTCTTGTTTTCCACACACATTCACCCTCATTTCCCCAAGTTAATGTCCCTTTGACTCAGTCCTTAGAAAACATCAGGAATCTGGCCCTGATCACAGAAGCAGCATTCCTTTCTGTGTTCTAGACAGTGTGATAAGTGTGTATATGTGTGTATGCATGTGTGTCATGAAGATTTAAAAATGCAATGTGTAAATACACACGATTTAACACCACTGAACACATGAAAGAATCAAGGCTTAGAAGGGCTAAGTATTGTGCTTATGCCAAAACACAGCAAATAAAGGATAGAAGCAGGATTTGAACCCACTCTGTTCTGTCTTTAGTGCCTAAGTATTTAACCACTGCACTGTACTAAAGGTGAAGTTCCCAGAACTGAGAGGGAAAATAGAATAGAACTATATTAATCCCATGAAGTGGTAGAGACAGGCAGGGAAGCTTAGGAAACCGTGGCCATTACTGAAATGCTAATACTTGGGCTAGGCAGAAGTTAATTTCAATAACATGGAATTCTTTTGCTTTAATAAAAAATAATGTACTTGAATTCATTCCATTATGTTTCTCAGGCAGCATTTAGTCACTTATCATTTATTTACATCATGGGAATAATTAGAACTCATTTTGTAATTTGTACAAATATGCATAATGAACTATTTACAGTATTAAGACCCATGATTATGGCATGTAATTATACACAATGTTTTTTTATAGAGGTTGATAAAATTAAATTTTTACTTGGGTCTTTCATAATACCTTTTTTAAAAATCCCGATGTTTAATATTTTCCTTTCTCTCCATGTAACAGTTTTGGTAAAACTACTGCCCCTTCCCACATAGGTGTTTTTTTAAAGCTCTGAAGTCAGAAAGGCCTGGGATTACACCCTAGCCTCCACTTTAGTTGTGTGCCCTTGGACATGTTACTTAGCCTCTCCAAGTTCCAGAATTCCACATGTAAAGAGGAAGAAGTCCTAACTTGCCAAGTTCTTTGAGGATAAGAGATGATGTAAATAAGGGCCCTAGCACTGGGACTAGAACCTAGCAATGGTGATGATGAGAACACCAACAACACTTCCTGAGTGCTTACCAGGCAATTTTCTAAGTGCTTTATAAGAATAACTCATTTACTCAATAAATAATAGTGAGCAGTGGCCACTGAAATATGCCCATTCCACCACTGCCCGATCAAAAACTCACAGTGCTTCAAGTCTTTAAAGAATCATTGCAAAAGAACAGAATAAAACAAAAAAAAAAAAAAAGAAAAGAAAAGAACGAAAAATAAGAAGAAAAAAGCAAAGAATCACTGCAAAAAAAAAAAGCAAACTTTGGGAATTGTCTTAAAGTAGATGTAATTGGACTCATTGCTATGTTATTATGGCTTCTTTTACAGGGAGGGAGGGAGGGAGGAAGGAAGAGAGAGAAAGAGAGAGAGGAAAGGAAGGAAGGCGGGAAGGATGGAGGGAAGAAAAGAGAAAAAAGATATTCAGAGACTAAATAAAGGAATACAACCTTGAGAGCCCACCGCATCCACACTGAACAATCTCAGACATAGAGGAATCTCCAAGTCGGTGATTCGCAAAGTGTGCTCCATGCCTCAGCGTCCAGCAGCACCATCACCTGGGACTTGTTAGAAACACAAATCTTTGAACCCACCCAGACCTACTGAATCAGGGGAGGGGACCCAGCAACCTGACCCTCCAGGTGGTTCTGATACTTGCTAAAGTTTGATGACCACTGCTCTTATTCAATAAATCTCTATGTTTCATGTTTCAGAAGACACGTAATTACATAAGCAAAGGCTCCCATAGTTTGATGATGAGGCTTCAGCATATGACCCAGACTAGGGTGAGGCAAGTGAGTTGTCAAAACATTCAGTAATCAAGACAGACAATATTTTACTGCAATATTTTTAAAAACCAAAGTCAATGCAAAAGAAAATCTATGACGCACAAAATACCAGAATTTTCAATAAAGATGAAATCAGTGTTGTTGATGTTCTCTTTTGCCTTGGGGCCCAAATATGGCTCAGCACAGCACTGCTTCATTTGCCAGTGGGGCTCAGGGCTCCATCACTGAGGCCAGCCCAATCTTCTCTCCTGACTGACAGCACAAACACATGAGCCACCGTCCTGGTTAAGTCACTGTCTCCCTTTTGCCTATTTAGACTTCTCCTTCACCCCACCCATTCAAAAGTGACACTAATTGAGTGAAACGTATGGGAAATTATTTAATATAAAAGAAATGAAATAATTACTGTTCTCAAGAAACTTAAAATTTCTGTTGGAAGATTGATTTTATACCCAGAAATAAATAGCAGAGAACCTACAAAATAATATCTCTACAAATCTAAGCTACAATAGTGTTGAGTGTTTAAATTCTGAGGAATCACTAAGGAGAAGCGCGAACTAAGCTAGATGAGGTTCATTTGATAACTTCATAAAAGCCCTTTGTGAACTGCACACCACTGCACGAACGTTAGCTGTGGTTATTAGCTCCCTGGGAAATATCAGCTTAAAACCATATTTGGAAGGAAGTAAAGTATATAGATTGGCAGACAGGAGGAGAGAAGAAACAGTATCTATATTCTGTTCTCCAGAAAAAGAAAACCAATATGATATGGGTGTGTGTATGTGCGTGTATACGAAGAGATTTATTTTAAGGAATTGACTCACATAGTTTTGGGAGCTGGCAACTCTGAGATTTATAGGACAGGGGGCAGGCTAGAA
>PVKH010025190.1:0-13460 GCA_004027955.1 Chaetophractus vellerosus | reverse complement strand
CCGTCTTGCCCCAACATGTGGCAACAGACTTTGGTGAGGGAGGTAACTTACCCTTTATGACCTGGTAACTGTAAACTTCTACCCCAAATAAATACCCTTTATAAAACCAACTGCTTTCTGGTACTTTGCATCAGCACCCCTTTGGCTGACTAATACACCATGTATAATATACAGAAACACAGATGATAGAGAAATAGATTGATAGGGATAGATAGAATGATGTAAATTCAGATATCGATTGAGAGAGAGAGAGAGAGAGTAATTCATTGCAAGGAATTGGCTTATGTGATTGTGGGAGCTGGCTAGGCAAGCCCCAAATCCACGGGGCAGGCCAGTGGGAGGTGGGCTTGGGCAGGCGCGGACGCTGCAGTCCACAGGTGCACTTCTCCAGTTCTTCTCTCAAGGCCTTTCAGCTGGTTGGATCAGGCCCAGCAGATTAGGAAGGATCATCTTTACACAAGGACAACTGCTTATAGATGTTAACCACATTTACCAAATACCATCACAGGAACAGCTAGATCAGTGTTGCTTGGATACTGGGTACCATACCCTAGCTAGGTTGACACAGACACTATCACAGGACTTATGTATTTTTGTGTAAAAAGCTAGCGAAAACATCGCCCATACCAGGAAATGCAGTGGGTGCTGAGCAGAAGCTCCAAAAATTACCTACAAGAGCCCAGGTGACAGATTGTACTTTAGAATCTCCCTTACCCAGAGGGCACCGACTCCAGACTACAAGTCTCTCCTGGCCTCAAGCAGGAACTCCTTTTCCCTACCCCTGTCCCCCACTTTCCAGCCATCGAGGCTCCTTTAATAGTAGCTGGTGAGTGAGGAGGTGGGATAAGATAGAGTGAAACAACTAATCAGACCCATTTTCCTTGACACTGGCCTAAACCAGGGTTGCTTACAAGTTTTATAATTTAATGAGGGTTTTTGTTGTTTATTTTCATTTTTAAAATTTTGGCTTAATTTCAGATTATGGAAATATTGCAGGAACTATGCAAAGAAGGTCTATATACCTCTCACCCAGATTACCTAAATGTTAGTATTTTACACTTGCTTTTTCTCTCTCTACATATACGTATGTGTGTGTGTAATTTTTTTCTGAACTCTTTGAGTGTCAATTGCAGACATGTCCCTAACTCCCAAATACTTCAGTGTGTATTTCTTAAAGCCAAGGGCATTCTTTCACAAAACCACATAAATTTTCAAAATTAGAAAACTAACAGTTAAATTATTTAATCTCACAGGCCTTCTTCAGATCTTGCTCTTTGTCCCAATATCTTGTAGCAAAAGAAAATCCCAGATCATGGGCTGCGTCCACGTGTCACATTTTTTTTAGTCTCTTTTAGCTTGGAACAGTCCCTCGGTCTTCATATTTTAAGACATTGGCATATTTGAAGAACACAATCCGCTTATTTTGTAAAATGACCCTCAATTTTGGTTTGATTTTTCTTCAGTAGATTCAGGCGATGATTTGGGGCAGGAACACCGAAGAGTGATATGCACAGCAGGAGGCACGTGTGATGGGAACATTGCAAATCTGAATCCCTTGGTTAAAGGAGCATCTACCGAGTTTCTCCACTGAAAGTTATTTCCCCTTTGCACGTGATAAATATTTTGTGGATAGTACCTTCGGAACTAAATTTTCTCTTCCTTCCACAACTTTTGCCACTAATTTTAGCATCCATGGATGATTCTTGCCTGAAATAAATATTACAGAGATGGTTGCCATAGGATAGTTTTCTCATTTCATCATTCTTTCTGTATTTCTTAGCTTTCTTCTCCCGGGAAGAGCTTTCTCTTCTTCCCCATCAATGTATGAACTTAAATCCGTATGAACTCGTGCATTCTCTTTTTTATTTAATGGGTTATAGTCTTTTACTCAAATTGCTCAAATTATCCCCAGTTTGGCCAGTCAAAGCCCCTTCAAACTGGCTTTTGAAAAACAAGATGTTTTATTTCCTAAAATAACTAGACGCCTCTGTTTTTTAAATGTGAGGGGAAATGCTTACCCACAGTTTCCTTCAGGAACAAGGAAAATCCGTCTACAGAAGCAGATTGGCAAGGCTGCAGCTTGCTGCTTTCATCCTAGTGAGTCCAACACTTTCCAAACCCCCGTTTCGCATACAGAGCCCTGGGCTCCTTTTCAGCCATTTGCAAAGGCTAAATGCTAAAGGGGAAGCGCTAACTTAGAGCCTGTGAATTCTCTTTCCCCATATATGCGGTGTTTATATTCATTTTAACAAGCTCAACAACACGTTTGAATGGGGATTGTAGCAGGGATTCAGGAGGCTGAGTTTATTTGGGGTTTTCCACTGGATCCTAGCAGGGCAAAGTCAAGGTTCTAATAATGGCCTATAGTCCAAGAGTGGTCCATGAACCAGCAGCCACGGGGTCACCTGGACGCTTGGCCCCACCCCCCAAAATTATAGTATAGAAGTTTATAGAAGTATGAAAACAATTTTGTAAGGGACTTTTACTGGCAGACAAAGTCAGCCTGTCAACGTCACATGAAAAAAACACTAAAATAGTATGTATAGCAATGTTTACTATATGTAATTTATACTATACAAATAGTATGTGGAGTAATATCAGACTTGGAAAATATATACACACATTTAAGTAGTAATTATTTCTCAGTGTTATATGGTGAATTGTCTTGCTTTTATCATTTTCTTTTGACGTAGCTGTATTATCTACTTTTTTACAAAGAACATGTATTGCTTTGTAATTAAAAAAATATTTAAAAGAAAAAAAATACAAGTTGACTCAGAAATCCAGAATATCAAAGTGATTTTATTAGTACTTACCTCTTTTATTCCTTTGTATATCGTCTTAGTTCCTGTTTTCTCAGGAGACCCTGAGCTGGGACTTCAGGAGCATGTGATTTGGGGTGGGGAGGTGAAGCAGGACAGGGCAGGGCAGGGGGAAGAAGCCAAACCAAGGTGAGCTTGGGGATGAAGCTGGCTTCAGTCTAACCCCTGGGGTGCTCTAGGGCACAGGAGAGAGCTGGGCTTCTGGTTTCCTGCACCCATCAGTGCCTGGCTGCGGGCTAGAGGGACGTGGCAAGGGCATTCCTGTGTTCAAGGGCAATCCTGTGAAGGTCATGTTGGGAACTATTGGCTGGAACGCATGCGGAAGACTGGGGGCTGGTACACGGCACAGGGTGTGCTGCAGACGTATTCAGAGGGCTTGACTTCAGGAGGAAATATATTTATCTTCAAATCAACTCGTGGGTGAACTGGTTAAGAGTCTGGTTTTTGTGGTCAGCAGTCCTGGATTTGAACCTCCCTCTGCCTTTTACAGCTGCATGTCCGTGGATCAAGTTGCAAATGAGCTGAGTCTCAATTTCACCCTCTCTAAAGTAGGGATGCTAATACGCCATTCAATAAATACTCTGAGACTCGAGTCACACCTGGAGAGCGACCAGGGCCATGGCCACACGCAGGTGGCGCTCAGTGAGTGGTTTGTTTTTCACCTTTAAGTCCCACACTCCAGGTAAACCAAAGGGGGCAGGAGGACCCAGACCTAGGCCATAGAACAAGAAGGTTGGTTTGAGCAGATTTGCTTTCAAGCTGTTGGTTGAAATGACAGACATGTAGACATTTCCTTTAGTTTCTCATAATCAGACCAACAACACCTATTAGCTACGAAAAATGGCTTCTAATTCCAGTAGTCGTAATTCCAGTGGAGAGCGGACCAAAGGTTTATTTTAGTTTATTTTAATTTTAACTTTAACTTTAAAATTTTGGGCTCTAGAGCCTAATTTCTTCACATAGATCAGAAGGAGAAACACCTAAAGAGAGGCCAACCCACTCTAATACAAGAGAAGCTGGACTCACGTAGCACTGGGTGGAGCAGTGGTTCACACACAGAGAAGAGACAGAGCAAGGCCGGCTTCACTGGCAGGTCTCCATCTGTGGCCGACCCAGGGAAACACTCGTGCAGCACCCCTCTCTCTGGTGTTCGTGTGTATAGTGGGGAAACCCACTCCCTCCCTGCAGGGACAGATACACCACGGGTGTGAGCTGGAGACCATGACTCCAGAGTCACATGGTCTCCGTGACTACAACAGGGAGAAGAACATACCTGAGTCTCTTGAGCTACTGGGGACTGGCGTTTTATCCCTCGAGGCCCACACACCTGGTCCTGAGCAAGGGGTGTATTTGGGGGTCCCAGGGAAAGGCAGAAGGACTTCTAGAGTTGAAACAGAACCTGAGAAGGGCACTCTTGTGCAAGTGTTTTGTTGAGAGAAAGCTCCCAGGACAGACCTGTAAGCAAGGGAAAAGGGAAAGCATTTCACAAAGTCCATTTGCAGGTCCTGTGTCTTCAAACTAGAGCTGAGCATTATCAACCATTGAAACCTAGAAACACAAGAGGCAGAAACAGGCTTTCAACCCCAGCTCACAATAAGGTCACGTCTAAGTGGCCAAATGGATCAGCCCTAGTGCAGAGAGTTCAGCAACTTTTATTGAATTCTCAGTTCTCCGTGAAGGCACCCAGGAGAACCACTCAGCCTGCAGGTGGCTTTAAAGGGGGAGACGTGAGAGAGAAAGGGGGTATTCAGATTCCTTCCATGCACAGGCATATTTTGGAAGTATAGACATTGGAACTGTGTTACTTTTAAAAGGTTTTTACAGTGTGTGCATTTTTTCTGGATTTATGTTTCATTTACAAAGGAAGGTAGATGGGGCATTTGTACAGATCAGATAAGCTCATGGTAGCATATTCTTAGATCCTTAGGTAATTGACGCTATATCATGAATTTTATCTGGGCAGTAAGGAAGAATTGACAGTTTTGTTAATATTTTGGAACTCCCTGGAAATCTCCTTTATCCTAGATAGTTGAGTAGTGTGTTTGTGTGTGTGATCAAGGATCGAGAATGACGGCCTTTCCTTTTGACTTCAGTAAATAAGACTTTGAAGAAGAAATAATACACCAAAGATGATCATTTTCTGTAGGTTTAGTGACAGTTTATAAGACAATTTGAAATACCCACATATTTCTTTAAAATTGGGAGATTCGTATGTTTTTTGTTATTAGGCTAGAATGGCTCCAGTGTGATGTTTCCTCCTAAGGAAGATAGGATTCCCTCACCAAATGAAATACTAAATCAACTATAAAGAATAAGATGAGCAACAGATGAAGTGTTAAGTCTGAATGGGCCCCAAGCTAAAGCATCACAGTGCAGCTAGAGAAAGAATCGGCCAGAAGGAGAATTGATCAGCAGTACAGTCATCACCAGATGAGAGTAGCCAGGTAGATGGCGTCCCTCTGAATTCTGCCCCAGGTAGGGCCTTGGCTCGTGTCCTCTGCTCTGTGTAACACAGCTCTGCTACAGAGCCAGAGCTAGAGCTTTCATGCTGTCCAAGGCTGCACCACTAGAAGTCTGGATCAACCAGCTCCCCTTCTTCTGCATATATTGTTTAATTCATTCATTCGGCATGTATCAGTTAAGCAGTGATGATGAATGTCCTAGGGCTGCTCCTTGCCCTTCCCATGCTCTGCATCACAGGAGAGACATCCCTACAGGTCGTCTCACCCAGGCTTCTGCGTCAGTTGTATTCAGACAATAAGGGGCACAATATGAGATAGAGTGGCAGGAGGACAGGAGAAGCCATCCTTGCCTCCGCAATGGCCATGTCTGCCTGCCCCATGTCTCCAGCTCTCAGCTGGCAATCGCACCATGGTTGTAGCTTCCACCAGGTAACCCTAGCCCTGGGCTCTGCTGGCACTACCTCCTCGCTCTGTCCTTCCAGCCTAGGGGTGATGCCAGAGTCCTTTTGTTGCTAACATCTAGCCTATCTCCTGGTTGGCTCTCCAGCCTCTTCCTTTACCTAAGCAACCAAATCCTTGTAGTACATTCCCTTTTGTAAGAACTTGGAGTGGTTTCCACTCCCCTGGCTGGAGACTGACTTACCACGTATCAAGCACTATGGGAGATGTCAGGAGAAAATGGAATGGGAAACCAGGTATGGTCCCTGCCCTCATGGACCTGATAATTTAGTAGGTGAGACATTTTAATAGAATCATCACAAAATACATGTGTGACAATTATACTGGGCTAGAATATTGAAAGGACACACAATATTCCATAGGATATACTCATGTGATGTTTTAATAAAGGTAAAGGGTATGATAGAGCAGGAAAAAGAGAATACTTGTCTATGATGTCCAATAGATCCAGGTTTGTATCTGGATAAAACTCCATAGAGGGGACTGAGACTTCCAGGCACTTTCTTAGTCACTCAGGACACATTACAGCTCAGATTATACACTACCAAGATATCTCTGAGCCCAGACACACAGTTATTTAGGGGTCTTTTATACCCACCAGCCATGTAGCTAAAGTCAGGTTGTATAATCAGTTAAACCATATGCAAACTATACATCCCTAGACAATGTAGACAAGCTAATACAATTGGCTGCCAGGCGAGTTTTGAATTTTAAACAGCACATTATAAATTCTCAGCTAACACATTTCATCTTTACCGTGGCTTAGAGTCAGGCATAGACTACCACGTGCCCCAGGAGATAAGCTTAGAGGTACCCTAGTACAGCAGCAAGGTAACCCTATCCTCAGGCACCACATAAACTTATGGCAAAAGAATGGGCTCTAGGACCAGGGAAACTCTAAGGAAATGGCATTTGAGCTGATAAAGGAAGGGTGAGTAAGGAATTAAGTTGGCCCGATGGAAGGGGAGAGTTTGAAGGAAGGAACAGCATTTTGAAAAGAATACCCATTCCAGAAGTAACGACAAGTGTGACTCGTGCATAAATAAAAATTGGGCTCAGGCAGAAGCTGAAGTCAGACCCCGGAGGGACTTGTAGGCAACCACATGGGTTTTGGGAAGTGATTGACTTCCACTTGATTGCTCTGATTCCTCCCTCCCTCTAGAAATATCCTTGGCTTTAGTAATACCAGTTTTCTGCTGCTTCTCAATATCCTTTGCAGGGCCATCCTTTTGGTATTAGTACTCTCAACACAAACCAATTTAAGAGAATGCAACGGCTCATAGAACTGAGAAGTTCAAGGTGCAGGTTGAACAAGACTGTATCCCAGGCTTCTTCATTGAGAACTGTGTCTCTTGCCCATGTTTGCCAGCACTCTCTCTAGCTCCCTGGCTCTTTCAGCTCTACGTTCATTTGGGTACACTCCATTCACAGCCATTTCCCTCCACAAGATGACAATGATGTCCAACAGCTCTAGGTTTACATCTTGCTAAAACCCCAAGTGAAATGAGGCAGTCTTTCTATTGGCCCAGCAAAATCCCTGTGAGACTTGTCAAGGGTCTATCCCCAGAGGATATAATGTCCTGATTGGCCTAATACTTTTCCCAAGCTTAGATCCAGGAGATGAGTCAGTCCTACCTGAACCACTTAGACTGCTACTTGTTTAGGTGTGGCTCCCAAATAAAAATATAGACTTTTTTTTTCAAAAAATATAAAAGGAGAGCTAGAGATGCTATATAGGCAAAAAGAACATAATGTCCACTACAATCCTCTACTTGGCCATTAAACGCCAGAATTTCTCAAACGGCGTCCCAAGCCGCCTTCTTCCTCTAATCACTCTCTCTAGGAAAGCTCATTCACACTCATGACTTGCAATGACCACCTTATACAGTTGACTACCAGATTCATGTCTCAAGCTTAGTCATTTCTTCCAAGCTCCAGAAACACATCAAACTGCACTTGACATGAGTTCTTGGTTTTACAAAGGCACCTCAAATCCAACAACTCTCAAGCCAAACTCTTGACCTCTACTGCTCACCTCCCAATCGCGTTCTAGTGTTTGCATGTTCAGGAATTGGCCCAGCAACCACCCTGATGTGAAAGCCGAGGCATCGCCCATGTAAGTTCTCTTTCCCTCCCCACCCATCCATCCCCAGGTCAGGTCCATTCAGTCTCTTAAAGATCTCTTGACTCCATCTCCCTCTACTTCCACTCACTCTATCCCAGTACATGCTATCATCTCTTTCCTATTTCTTCTTCATTTGCTCCTTACATTCCTTCCCCTTCCAAAATCTATACACTGTTGCCAGAACAATCTTCTCAAAATGTAATTATTTTACCACCACCATATAATTACACTTTCAAAGTGCCCATTGTCCTTAATATAAGACAACGCACTTGGCCATGGCCCACGATCCCCTGAATGGTCTGGCCACCACTTAGTCCCCAGCTTCCTCTTCCACATCAGTCCCCTTCAACTCTCCTGCATCAGACTGTCCTTACTGTAGCTCTGCACCATGCTCCCACCTTCTATGGGGCTTTTGCATACACTACCCTCTCTGCTTGTAATCCATTTTCCCTCCTCTCCTCTTTCCTTCACCTACTTAACTCTTCCTTTCCATCTCAGGGAAATCACATTTCCAAGGAGGCCATCCCTCACCTTGCTGGTGAGGTCAAATCCTCTTCGTATATACACGTTCCTAGACCTCGATATTCCTGCTTTTGCACAGGTGCAATTTTACCTTTATCTGTGATGCTGAATTATTCTACACAATAACTGCTATGATTTGAGATTTCCAAAATTAAGCACCTATATTCCGGCCACACAGAAAAAAATATGGACATAATCTAACCTTAAATTATTTTAAGAAATCAATTGGCGTATGGAACTAAAAGTCCCATGTGCCCTTTCTCAGTGTCTAGAGAGAAGTCAGCTGTGAGTGTAGAGAGCAGTTTTCTCCTATGCTTCTAACTCGTCCCTGGCTGCTGTACTCCTGACTTCCTGCACCTGTTGTTTGGCACACCCTTGTTTTTTCCTGTTAGACTGTAAAGCTTTCCCTGTTTGCCACTCACAACCTCACTGTTCATAACTGGCCCAGCTTCTTCTAAACAGTTGCTTCTGATCACCTGGGAAACAGGACCCACACATGCCCCTGGGAGAAGCCCTAAGTCATTATTCTCCAGTTTAGCCTCAACTCCAACCCAGGCCCCACTGTACAGAATAATGATCGACTGTGCTGAAGAAGTGAAAAGAGTCCAAGCAAGCAAGGAACAAGCAGTCTCAGAAACACTTTTGCAAATGACCTTGCCATGTCTATTTGTTTGTTTTTAATGGTTAGGGAGGTGGGGGGTGGACTAGCAGTGTAAAAGCACTGCATTCCTCGAGCACGTATTAGCAGATAAATGCATTGTGCAGTATTTTAAATGACCCTTGCAGTGCGGATTCCTAAACGTGCAGCTTGTTTTGTCCTGCAAGGCGCGTACAGGGCCTGCCATTTCCTCTGGGTCACGGACCCACTGGATAGCAGCACTCTGCACTGGTTAACAACAAAATTCCTTTGGCGTTCCTTCATTTGATCTGTGTGAGTGGGGATGCATAAAAAATAAATAAGAACAGATGATTTTGGTAAGGAAAGTCTGACAAATAATGTAAAATATATTTATCGATCAGATTGCAGTAATTGGTTTGGTGGTTTATTAAATGAGCCTTTCTACTTATAGCAGTGATTTTGAATGGAGTAAAACACTCTTGAATATTTAATACCTCATTCTAAAAATCAATAGTCCAAAAAGGTCAATCTTTCTAAGACTTTTAGCAAAAAAAATAAATAAATTTTAAAAAATCATCAGAACAATGGGAAGAAAAGTTTTTCCATTTATCTAAAGTTTTCTATTTCTGGGTTTTGCCATCTCTAGTTTGTCACCTCTAGCATTGGAATTGTTGACAAAGCTTAAAAGAAGAGGAACATAAATTGAAATTAGGGGCGCTCAACCAAAATTCTCACTTAATGTCTAAAATTCATTCTTTCACTTAATTCAATAAATATTAAGGATTTACTATTTTCCAGCCAGCATCCTAGATGCTTGGTGTAGAATGCCGACAAAGGCAGTCTCTGTTCTCTTCACTTTTGCCACCTGAGAGGGGAGATAGTAATTTAAACAAACAAAAATGTTTACTTGTAAATTCTGATGAATGTTACAATGGAAAAGTGCTGGAGGAGATTTTAGGTTGGGCATCAAGAAGGGCCTCTCTGCGGAAAGTTTTCATCTGTGACCTAAAGAATGAATAGCAGCTGCCAGACTGGGGAATTGTGTGTGTGTGTGTGACCTGCAAGTGAGGGAGAAGCAATGAAATGGAAAAGAGCCTGGCCTGGTGAGAAGCTGGAAGACCAGAATGGTTCGAAGAAAGATGGCGAGGGAAGGGAAGGCTGAGGACAAGGTTGGAGAGGAAGGCTGGGCCCGGAGTTTAAGGGCCTCACAGGAGAGGGTAAGGGGTGTGGATTTCATCTTAAATTCGAAATAACCTTGTCTTAGAACACATGAATTACTTTCGTAGGTCTGTACTTCTCAACACAGGCTGCTATTAGAACCATCTGGAGAGTTTTGTAAAAATACTCATGGCCTGTCCCTCCCCTAGATCAATTAAATCAGACTCTAAGAATGGGAACAGGGCAATGCGATTTTTCAAAAGCACCCCAGGGTATTATAATGTGCATCTGGGGTGGAGACCATTTCCTAGGTGTTCTGTAAGAGCTACATAAATTTGTTTTGCACTTGGGGCTGAACCATCTAGTGAAAGCAGAGACTCTTTAGTAACTACTGGCAAGTGCTAAAGGGGGAATGAAAGACAGGAGCTTTCAGCAGCCGAATCCCTTATGCCAGTGCAAAGATGGTAGACTTCTGCAGACTTTCCTGATAATATGTCCTCTTTGACATCCACTCATCAGTAAAATTGTTGAGGAGGGGGGCTGAAACTGGGGGGAAATTTGTGACATCTGTCCCCTAGGAGAAAGGGTTTTGTGACCAACGCATGGCCTAACTCCAGAGCCCCTGACCTAGAGCACGTGAATGGCGCCTCCTGGAGTTGCCCGGGGCAGCACCTGCCATACAGGCAGTGCCCTCTTGCTGTGCCCAACTATGGGCCAGAAAGAGAGGCACCTAAGAGCTGTCGGCCCACTCCAGGGCAGGCATAGGTGTCGCCAGCAAAGCTCGACCCCCACGGGTTCCGACGGAAAGACGTTTAATCACACAGGGAAGGGACAGCGCAAGGCCAGCGGCTCTAGTGGGCGTCAGGCCCCCATGGCCAGGGGGTCTCCATGTGCTGGCCGCTGCTGGGACCCCTTCTGCTCTGTGCACACTCACCTTGAGTGTGTGTGCCATGGAGGAGGTACGTCGTAGCGGATGCTCCCTACCCGCCCGGGGTGTCCTAAAATATGCCCAGACTGTCTCCAGGGAACATTTACAGACGCTCGGGACAAAAGGGCAGGAATCCGGGCAGTCCTCTTCTCTACCAGGGGCTCCTGCTCTGGCTCACCCCTGACACGCCTGGTCTTGGCGGCAGGCTGCATTGCGCTGCGACAGGGACCCTGCCTCTACGGCGTCTCAGCGGAACGCGCGCCTTTAGGCAGGTCGCAGAGACAGCGCGGCCCCTTCTTGGCGGCTATTTGACGTCACACGGCTAACAATCTCCCAAGTGACTGCAAGCCCTGTTGCTCCTGATATCAGTAAATTACCCCCAAGAAGTCCAAGGGCATGTTTCATGAAGGGGCTCAGCTCCGGTAGCAGAAAGTCAACATTTCCCAGTCTCTTGCTTTAGAGGCAAGCAGCTGGAGAACTAAAGGCTCTCGGAGTTGATAAATTTTCCTGTATCTTTCTAAGGGATCTAGAAATTGGTAGGCTCAGAATTCTCTATAAAAATATCATTCAATTCTCACTTGGTCCTTTAATAGCTATGTGATGTTGGCCAGTTTAACTTCTGTTTGACCTCTCTCCGTTTCCGTTTCCTCGTGTATAAAATAGGGACACATACTTCCTGCACTGCCCACTCCCAGACACACAGTGGTTTGTACTCACTGCCCTGGTGGGTGACTTGGCTGAGCTGTGAGCAGACATGAAGTGTGTCATTTCCAGCCTGGAGCTTTTCGTTGTAGGTACAAGGCTCGGAGAGCGTTCCTTCTGTCTCTGGCGGCTGCTCTCTCAGCCTAGGACACACAGAGCAGGGTCTCCAGCTGCCCACCAAGGGATGTGGGGCCCACGTGCAAAATAAACCTTTGGATATAAGCAGCTGAGATTTCAGGCTATCTTCCCCGACTAATAGATTTC
Organism: Chaetophractus vellerosus; assembly: GCA_004027955.1. Classification (NCBI taxonomy): domain Eukaryota; kingdom Metazoa; phylum Chordata; class Mammalia; order Cingulata; family Chlamyphoridae; genus Chaetophractus; species Chaetophractus vellerosus. The sequence continues at coordinate 1,399 of PVKH010025190.1, read as the reverse complement.
CTTTGTTGGTTTGTGGTGAGGACTCAATGGGACGACAGACACCACGCAGTTGTTATAATATCTGTCCCACCACAAGAACTGGATACATGTATGTTTCCCCCTTTCAAGAAAGTATTGATAAAGTTGTACAGAGAAAGCTCTGGAGAACCCTCAGAGCCAAAAACAAAACAAAACAAAACCCATGTCCTCTTGAGTTTCCTCTTTATCTTTTAAATTTTGAATTTCCAAGGCAGCTGACCCAAACAGCCAATCAAGCCCCTAATTAATTACCCTTGACCCAATACAAAATAAAGCTCACCTACCCTAAACCCACCCCTATAACATGGACAAATCTTGTCAAATCAAGAGGAGTCAAGCTAACTTCATTTTAATATTTATGAAAATCATTTGCAGTCCCTAGATCCTTGAAGCTACTTCTGTTCTGGCTTCCTTTGCTGCAGCAAAACTTTGGTGTCCCAAATACAATGCCGTAGTTTGCAAACTTCAGTTTCTCTTTCACAGTATTATTGGAGCTCTGTGTCCAAGTATTAGCATTTATGTAGCTTTCAGGATTTAATTTTCAGGCCTAGGATTGAATGATACAAGTTACTTATAGAGAGATCTACTCTGATATTAATTATATATGAAAATTTTTGGTCATGGAGTTTGTAAGTCATATTTTCATTATATGATATGTGATGAGATTCAAGAACTCTAAGAATTTAAGATTACTGTGCTCACAAAAGTAAACTCAAAATGGCTGAAAACTTACCTAACCTTTTCTATACACAAATGGTTAACTCAGCTCTTGCCAAATGCAATTGAAGGAAATCTTAAATGTTGGATAAATATTGGAGAAGTGTTTGGTTTTATCTTAGTATAAATGCTAAGCATATGGGTTTTTGAGAGGAAAATAATATTCTAAAATATTGGTTCTTCCTTTTTCTTGTTGCTATTTTTCAAAACATTTATGTTCAACCCATAAATATGCACCTGTATAAATTTAAATTTATAAATTTATTTAAAATCTATTTTTACTCTTTTGCTGAATATGTGTGATCATCTCTAGTGTATTATGTATTAAAGGATAATAGATTTGGAATAAAAATGGATACTTTTATTCCATTAAAAACAACTCCATAATTCACAATTGGGCTTGGTTCCACTCCTAGAACAATGGGGTACATGTACACCTAACTTCCAAAAGCTCTAAAACAAATTTTCCAGTTTTATGGTTTCCAAAGGCATATTTTTCCCTATTTCAAAAGACAGACCCCTAGAAAATCCACTGGGTCAAAAGACAAACTGTAATATTTATACTGTTTTCTATGAGTTCTCAAAAATAACAGCTAAACGGCTTAATAATAAGTATTAATTAGCCAAATTCAGCAACTCTTGATAGAGGGTGGTTTGATTATTT
>PVKH010025189.1:0-13464 GCA_004027955.1 Chaetophractus vellerosus | reverse complement strand
TTATTGCAGGCTGCAAGCAGAAATGATCTTAGCCCTGGTTTACTTAGACTATCTTTTCAAAGAATACAGATATACCCTTTAAATGGGAATTTTGAAGGGATATGAAATTAAATACAAACATACCTTAACCCAAATATCTCTTTCTTTTAGCAATTTCTTCTCTTATTATGCAATATCTATTATTTAGAATGTGAGACCCATTTAAAGAAAGGAAATTTGTTTAGTGTAAAATTTATACTAAACATCTAATTTTCTTCACTTAACCTCAAAATGATATTTAAATTTCCTCTTTCTATTTTGAATTTCATGTCTAAAAAACAGTCCTAATGGTGTAGAACACTGGATAATTAATACACTACTATGACGATTTCCTGCATCCTGTGGCATCATAGCATCTGCAGGGACAATCTGTTAAATTTAATGAAGACAGCAAAACATACAGCAATTGTAATGCTTCGAAACACTTACTGGACTAAGTTTTTTGAAGGCAAGACTCATGTCTTTTTTTATATATAATATGAAATAGATTGAATATTCACACTGTTGGAGGATAGTATTAGTCATTAAAGATGCATATGCTATTATTCTTAGTCTCAAAAACTAAGGAAATGACATTTGTCTAACACTGTGATAAATGCTTTGGACATATGAATAAAATGCTATAGAGGTACTTTTAAGCATGTAATCCAGTAAGGGAAGGCAAGAAACGACTTTCTAAAGTGGATGATGCTACACTAAGGCTAAAAGTGTACTGTGAGTGTTAGTCAGTTAAGTTTCAATGTGTGGAGAAAAGATCTGAGGTTATAGCGTTGGTGAAACTCTAAGGCATTGAACACCAAATAGGTTTCAATGAGAAAGGTACTGGAGTATTTATTTCAAATATTATTTGTACTTGAACTAAGTTAATTATAATGGAGAAACAGTGAAGAACATTCTGAAGCCATACTAAACAAGATTTATAGAATTTAGTGACTGAAGTTATGAAATACGTGGGAAGAAGAAGCTGATAGCTCAGTTGCTTAGATTAAGCAACTGGGCAGAAGAAGTATCATTCAAAGAATATACAAGGAAATGAAGGAATGAGGAGAAAAATGATGTGGTCATTTTGGGAACACAGAGGAAAGGTCATTTAATAAGCACCTTTGGCCTGAAGCTGAAGTGTACCATCCCAGCAGATGACAGATAAAAGGAATTTCTTTGCATAGAGATGGTGATTTAAACAGTGGGATAATGAGTGAATAGAAGGCAAAGTGAAGAAATATGGGGATGGATCCCTTGAAAATACTAAAATGTTAGGGCCAGGATGTGAAAAAGATGGCTTCCCTGAAATATTCTAGAAAGGAAAGCAGAAATGAGTGCTACCTGAGCTGATGATAGGAAATGCACTTTCAAGAAGGAATGGAATGTTAATGCACTAGCCAGGATTCTGAAAGCAACAAGTTGTAGGCAGAAATTTGATAATTTGAAGTCAATTTAATTAAACAAGCATTTGCAAAGGTGTTGGCAATGTGCAGGAAAAACACAATAAATAGTGCAGAATCCTAGGTCTACTAATAGGGTGGCGGGCACTACTAACTCACACACCCTGTTACTTGAAGGTGTCAGTGGAGGCTGTGGAAAGAGGCCACCTGACATTCTCCTTCCTCCCTCTAGTCTTTGCCCACATTCTCCATTGAATGAACCCAACCAGAAGCTAGAGGGTAAGAGAGCAGTTCGTATGTTTAGCCACTTCCAGTGTATAGCAAGAAGGAAGGATGGAGTGTAGAGTCTGAGGGGCCAACTTAAGGCAATGAGAACAGATATACCTAGCACTAACAAGCAACGCAACTGGAAAGAGGGCTTGACTAAAAGCAGAAAAAGGTAAAGACAGATGAGTTTATTTGGCTAAGAGACCTCAAAGTGAGTCAGGAGGTCTTTCCAGAGGTTACGCTTATGCGCGTCTCAGCAGGATCTCATTGACTGCCAAAATAAATACTAATTCAAATAGTGGGGCTTCTGAAGGATCTGGAGACATCCAGATGCTATAGTCAGGGCAGATATCTGAGAAATTTGATGCCTAGCCAGAGAGCCCTAGTTTGGAATTTATGCTCTCCTGTGCGACAGAGATATACTTAGTTGTGATTTCCCTAAACATGATTCTTCTGACCCTTCTATTTGAACCACTAATTATTACTAGGGTTAACAGGTGTACATCAAAGAGACTAAAATCTTTGGTCATTCCATGTGTCAGCTCGGCCCTGAATCTCAACATAGTTGCAACGCCTACTCTCCAGTTCATTGGACTCACCCAGGACAACTAACAAAGAGATGATGAGGGACAATGATCATCCCAAGAACCAAGAGAATCTACAACTGCAAGCAAGAGAGTTCCATCCATCTGCCCCATGAGATAGAAGCTGCCCCCCTCAACTAGAGATGGAGTGGGCATCACCATCCCAGAATCCTCAGGATTGGGGAATGAACTATGGACTAAAGTAGACTTATTGGTAGTTTACTATAGACTTATTGTGATTCTAGCATTGGAAGAAATTATATCATTGATGTGGAGGCAGTGGCCACTGGAGGTTCTGAGAACAGGGAGAGGGAAAAACGGGTGTAATACAGGGGCATTTTCAGGACTTGGGAATTGTCCTGAATGATATTACAATGACAGATACAGGATATTACATATTTTGCCATAACCTACAAAATTTTGTGGGAGACAGTGTAAGCTACAATGTAAACTATAATCCATGCTTAGTGGCAATGCTCCAAAATATTTTTATCAATTGTAATGAATGAGCTCCACTAACAAAGGATGTTGTTAATGTGGAAAAATGTAGGAGATGTAGGGACCGTGGCATATGAGAATCCCCTATATTTTCATGTAACATTTATGTCATCTAAGTATCTTTTTTAAAAATAAAAAGAACATTAAAAAGAAATGTCACAGGTAAAATACAATATGTAACAGAAGCTTCTTTAGGATTTAATTACTATCAAGGTCATTAGTGACCTTGGTAAGAGTGACTTCTAGGTTTAGGAGTGAATCCAAAAACAAAGAATTGAAAAATGATAACTCTTTCTATTAATCAGCAACTTCTAGAATCCCCCATTAAATGAATGAAAGAAGCAAATGGAAGAAGGGGCACCTTTTAAGAACATTTTCCTTCTTCATTATGATCAAGATATGGATATAACCAAATAAAGAAAATAAGACCTTGAGTATAAAGTGGTTACAGGTACTGGAGATTTTCTTCTGTTTCTTGGAGGGCAGAACATGATAGCAAAAGGGAAGTTGAGAGATCAGAACAAAAAGACCTGGAGAAAGTATTCTTATATTACTATTCTGATTCTGAATACTATAAAATCTCATGTAAAGTCAACCAAGTAAATATTTTGTATTTTTTTAGTTTACCTTGACTCATTATTTGTTATGTATTCACACTGAGGTTTCATTATGTGGCATCAAGCATAAAATTACTAGTTGACAGTATTTTGCCACATACTATTTTTATCCAATGGCCCCACGTTGGCATAATAATGGTTATGACAGAATTTGCTGTAGCTTTGTCAAAATGTAACAAGCTTTCAACAATTTGGACCAAAATGTTTGACCAATTCAGTGGAATAATCAGTCAATTTAATCAAAATGCTTTACATAATCGTGTTTATACCCACAGTGTATCTGCAAAAGTAAAATTGTGTTAACTATAAATTGTTTTAATTAAAGCTTATAGGAAATATTTCCTAGTGTGTTTTTCATTAGAAAGTGAAACTCCTTTTATTTGTCAACATCTTAATTCTTTACCTATTTTAATTCTTACGTCACTTGTATAAGTTAGAAATCATATTGCCCTGGGAAAGGCAATCTGTATGCCTTTCATGAATATTTTCTCTATGAAAATATTACAGTTACGGTAAAGCTCAGAATTCTTAATTTTAGTGATTAAAATTACATCTGAATGATTTAATATAGGGAAAATAGAAAAAGTTTAGTAATGGAATAACAACTAATTGTATGATCAGGTCTATGTCAAAATACCCAGATGTGATAAGAACAGTAAAATGGGGCTGTAATTAATGTAGTAGAAACTGTTTGCCAGACACTTAATTAATCAATGGAAGGCTCCATCAGATATACTAATATCTAAGAAATAAACAAGATCAGGCTGAATTCTTATTTTGGCCTGATTTTAAATATCTGAAGACTTGGATTCTGTGTATATATTTTGTTAATGTTAATTCAGGGCTTCACAAATTACAAGGTTCAAGACTATATGACAACAAACATCTTTATATATCTATGCAGAGAGGTATTAGGATTATTATATTTCCCATTTGTGGGGGAGGAACCACAAAATGATATTACTGAAATGATTGCTAATAAAACAAGTGAAAGTGTGCTAAATTAATTAAAAATAAACAATATGTGAGCTCACTTGCATGTCAAAATTGAAGAAAATTTCACAGATGTGTGAGTTTGTGTGTAGGTGCATGTATGTATGTGAATGGCTATTTGTACTTATTTAAAACAATTTTTTTCTTCTTTATACTTTTACCATGCATTTTTACATTTTACATCCAAAATATTCAGTTGGACTGTGCTCAATGGCAGGCCAACACTGTGGCTCTTTTAATAATTGGCAAATCCATCCAGGTGAAGTAACAACTGCAATATATATATGAGGAAGGAGGAGAAAAGAATAAATCAACCAAAAGTGAGGGCATGGGCTTCAATGCTATCATCAAGAACATAACCAGTACATCTAGGAAAAGTCATCATTAGAAGAATTTCATAGAATGTCTTTTTCATGTAGCGATTTAGGTCACATATTTTTTCCAATTGTTAGCAATTTCTTTTATTTGACATCTTTATTTTATTATATCTTAATTAGCTGAGAAACAAAATTATAATTGTCAACAACATAATCAGAAATAGAATTATTATGAAAAGTATATTTAATCCATAAGATTCCTGTTTCTTGTAAAAACATGTGAAAAATTAAAGCAAATCATATTTAGCATTGAAATGCTAGTCTGATATGTGTTGATTGATAATGGTATTGAAAGAAAGAAATGTGTTTATTTGTAGAAATTTCCATTCCTTGTTACCAATATATACTTAAAATGCAAGAGCAACAAGACAAAATGGAGCCATTAACTTATGAACTTCTTGGTTTAATAACATAATAATGGAATTAGAAAGTTATAATTAAATTCCATTGAAATGCATGAAACCAATCTATTTTGAAGGTGGGGGTAAAAAGTAGGAAATGAGGGTTATTCTCCTGGTACGATGTATGATTGTGCCTTGCTTTTAACCTTTGGAAAAGTGCTGTAATGCATAAATCATAACATTTTAAAGGTTAAAGTAAAAACTTCAAACCCTAAAGGAATTGGATGGTATCAAATTACTTTCCAGTCTTGAAAGCATTAGACTTAAAATAAAATAAAGCTTCTTATGTTAAATCATTTAAACTAAATATAATTGAGACTATATAAACCTAGGATAGAATAATAAATTAAAAATGAAAGATGCTTTGATGAGAATCACTTTAGTTAGAGAAAAGCATTGATCTCAGTATTTGAATGTACTTGAAGTATAAACTATTTGTACGCATTAGCATAGTAAATCTTTAGGCTATTTTCAAATTCACTATGACTTACAGTAAACTACATGATACATAATATTGATAAGGGTAAGAATTTGGAAAAAGATCCAATATAGAATGATTTTTAAAATGAGCTATAAGTCAGAGGAGTCAAGATGGTGGCAGAATAAGGAGCTCCAAGAGTCAGCTCATCTGACTGTGCAGTTACTGTTCAACCAGAGCTATCTAAATCACCTGTTTGTGTGGCCCAGGAGACCAGAAGAGCATCCTGCAACATCCTTGCAAAAATGGAAGGAAGAGACTGCCCACTTGCAGTGAAGATTTGTGAGTAGAGGACTTCACATTACGTAGGCTGTAGCCCATCCGCCTCTGGCACTTAAGTCCCTCAGGACCTACTAGCTGGCTAGAATTGGAATCTCCATTTCCCAAAAATGAAGGAGGAAGAGGTGGCCAGGCACCAGTTTCAGCTACTGATTAGTAAATTTGTCTGGCTAAAGCCCAGTCCTAAGAACAGCTAAAGTTTGCACCTGTCCAAGTCAGAAAGAGGCCGGTAGCTTCCATTTAAACTCCGCCTTTGGCATGAGAAGAAGTGTGGCTGATTGAAAATCACAGTGAACATAGGGACAAACTTATTTCTACCCAGGACATATTGCAGTCTTAGCCTAGGCTCCTGCCCCACCTTCCACCAGGGAAGAAGCTGGGGAGACCTGCATCAGCCACTCCAGGCAACTACAGGTGCTTTGGGTCTGAACAGGCTAGATTTTTGGACACATCTGTGGCTCCATCCCCACCCCTGACAGAGCAGGAGGAGGGACAGTGCTCCTTCCTTCTCTCAGGGCAACTGCAGTTGCTTTCAACCTGGACAGACTAGATTGGTAGGTAAACTGGGTATATATCTCTGCCTCCAATAGGATAAGAGGGGGACAGAGTTTTCTCAACCTCTCTGGGCAAATATAGGTGCTTTCAGTCTGTACGGATTAGAGTATTAGGCACTCTTATGGTTCCATTCCTGCCCCTAACAGGGCAGAAGGGACACAGTTCCCTCAGTCTCTCCGGGCAACTACATCTGCTTTCAGCTTGCATGGACTAGACTGTTGACACATCTCTGACTCTATGCCCTCCCTGACAGGGCAGAAGGAGGGATAGTGCACCCTCGGCCTCTCTGGGTAACTGCAGTCACTTTTGGCTTGCACAGACTAGATTAGATTGGTGGAAAAATCTGTGGATGCATCTCTACCCCCAATAGGATAGGAGGTGGGGTGCTATTTCCCCAAACTGTCTAAGCAACTGTGGCTGCTTTCCTCCCATATGGACTAGATTATCGGACACATCGTTGGCTCCACTCCAGCCCCCCAACAGAGCAGGAGGAGGGACAGTGTTCCCTCACACTCTTATGGCAACTGCAGTCACTTTCAGTGTGCATGGACTAGATTTCTGGGCACACTGGGGCTGCATTCCCTCCCCTGCCAGGAGGACGGAGGACTGATGCTTCATCAGTTTATCTGTCAATGTGGTCAGTTTTGACTCACACAGTTTAGTTTGCTGCCCACATCTGCAGCTCTATCCCCACCTCAGGCAGAGGAGGAAGGGGTTTGGAGCTTCATCAGTCTCTTCAGGCAACTACAGTCTTGGCCTGTATGGCTTGGATTACTACATAGGACTGTGGCTCAGTCCCTACCCCTGGCAGGGGAGAAAGGTGGGTGACACTTCATTGGTTCCTAGGAAAATGCAGGCAGCTTCAGCCTCCATGGCTTACAGTACCAACTGTCTCCTTGGTTCCTATTATGTAACCAGCAAGGGAGAAAGTACAAGAACCAGATGAAAAAGAGCTGAAAAAAATTCAGATTGACTAAACATGAGCCACTATAAACTTGCAAATTAATTGTAACCATGTATCAAAGAGGGGCTGTAGCACATAGCCAATATAATAGAAAACCCTAGACTAAAGAAAGAAAAGGGGCCAAGAATAAAGACATCTAGTAAATCAGATGTGAAGACACCAAAAAATTATAGTCCATAGCAAGAAAGAGGAAGTTATAGCTCATGCAAAGGAACAAACTAAGCCTTCAGATAACATAAAGGTGTTGAGATAACTAATCATAGATGTTCAAACAATTCTTAATAAATTGTTGGGAGCCAACATACTGCCAGCAGGCCTGTCTAGCTGCAAAGTCACTAGAGAAAGGCCACGCGGCAAAGAGGACCTGCAAAGCAGTCCTCCAGTTCTTGGTTTCCCTATCAACCCCAGAAAGAAATCTGTGTTTGTGCTCTTTATCTCACTTCTGTCTTTCTCTGAGCTTTTCTTAGTAGTAGAAAGCGTACCTCTGCAAAAGATGTTGGAAACCAACATACTGACAGCACACCTGTCTAGCTGCAAAGTCACTAGAGAAAGGCCACGCGGCAATGAGGACCTGCAAAGCAGTCCTGCAGTTGTTGGTTTCCCTATGAACCCCAGCAAGAAATCTGTGTTTGTGCTTTTTATCTCACTTCTGTCTTTCTCTGAGTTTTTCTTACTAAAATTCTAAATAATAATCAAGTTACAGCAAAACTGCTTTTGAGAAAGTTGTTGGGATTTGTAGAAAAAATTACTTGGCCTCAAATCACTATTGTGCTGTGCTCGCATTTTATAGATATAGATCAACAAGGACCTCTAGTAAGAAGAATAGAGAAGAAATGCTTCAACAAATTTTGCTTTTATGTAGAGCCAAGAAATCTTTGCAGTTAATCGGCCCTGGTAGAAAAAATGTCAGAAGGTATTGATGGAGAAAACAATTGGGACTCTTTTAAAACCTACACCATGTGAGGACCCTTTTGTAGTGTGGATGGACATTGTGGACATGAAGTGGCGCTGTGGGTATTATAGAAGACAATTGTCTATTAATTCTGTACCTTGTACTAACATAGAAATGTAATAAGGGTTGTGATTGTAAACCATGATGCATAGAAGGAAAATAACTAGTTAATGTTCTGCTAACCCAGAAAAAACGACACGGGTGAACTGTGAACATAGTGTAATTTATCCCCTCAATTATAAAAAACAATGGTGTGCCTTGGGGTAAGGGAAACTTAAAAAAATATGCATAGCAAAAAATAGGTCAGAGGGAAACAATGAGATCAGAGGAAAGGTATAAGAATAAAAATTGAGATGTGGAAAATAAAAGAAGAAGAAGAAGAAAGATGTAAAGAAGCTTGGGCTAAAAAACTTTGTGTGTCTGTGTGTCTGTGTGTCTTTTCAGCTGACACCAATCACCTTTCGGTAGTCCCACTGAATGCCAAGGCTGGTCCTCAGCAATAAATTCAATGAGATTGCTAAAGAGATTATGGACATCAAGAAGACACTAGGTGAGCACAAAGAAGAATTTGAAAGCATACTTAGAAAAATATCAAATCTCATGGGAATGAAAGGCACAATAAATGAAATAAAAAATACACTGGAGGCATTTAACAGCAGATGTAAGGAGGCAGAAGAAAGGATCAGTGAGCTTGAAGAAAGGATCTCTGAAAGTGAACACACAAAAGAACAGATGAAAAGAATGGGAAAAACTGAACAGGATCTCAGGGAACAAAATGATGGCAAGAGACATGCAAGGACACATGTCATGGGTGTCCCAGAAGGAGAAGAGTAGGAAAAGGGCAGAGGGTATATTTGAGAAAATAATGTTAAAAAATTCCCTAACACTATCAAAGGATATGGATATCTGTGTCCAAGAAGCACAATGTACTCCCATTCAAATAAATACAAATAGACATACTCTGAGTTACATACTACTTAGAATGTTAATTGCCAAAGATAAAAAGAGAATCCTGAGAGCAGCAAGAGAAAAGAAATTCATCACATACAAGGGATGCTCAATAAGATTAAGTGCTGATTTCTCATCAGAAACTATGGAGGCAAGAAGACAGTGATATGATATATGACTTTGCAGGAAATACTAAAGAGAGTCCCACATTCTGTAAAGAAAAGACAAGAGAGTGAGACTTGCAAGAGAGTCTGTTATCAGAAAAAGAAACTAAAAGTGTAAAAATATTGGTGATAATAAGTTATGAAAGATAAAACCCAAAGATCAATATGGGTGAAGTAAGAACTACCTTTATATTAATAACATTGAATGTTAATGGATTAACCTTTCCAATCAAAAGCCACAACTGGCAGAATGGATGAGAAAAATATAAGCCATCTATATGCTGTCTATGAGAGTCACCTTAGACCCAAAGATATAAATAGATTGAATGTGAAAGGGTGGAAAAAGACATTCCATGTATGCAGTAACCAAAAAGAGGTTGGAGTAGCCATATTATATCAGATTAAATAGGCTTTAAGTGCAAAACTGTTATTAGAGACAAGGAAGGTCATTATAACTAATAAAAGGGGCAATTTGCCAGGAGGAAATAACAATCATAACTGCATATGCACCTAACCAGGATGCCCCAAATTACATGAAGCAAACACAGGCAAAACTGAAGGGAGAAATAGATGTCTCTACAATAATAATTGGAGACTTCAATACATCATTCTCATCAATGGATATAGCATCTGGGCAGAGAATCAATAAAGAAACCGGGAGCTTGAATAATATGATAAGTGAACAAATGAACTAAACTTAATAAACAAATACAGAACACTGTAGCCCAAAACATCAGGATATACATTTTCTCAAGTGCACATGGATCTTTCTCCAGTACATCTCTACCATATGTTTGGTGCCAAATCAGATCACAATAAATTTAAAATTTAAAAGATGTAAATTATACAAAGCACTTTCTTTTCTTTTTTTTTTTAAAGATTTATTTATTTTATTACATATCTCCCCTCCCCCCCGCTGCGGCGATGCGCTGAGACTGGTCACTGTGCAGGCGCGGCTTTCCCCGCTTGTGGGCGGCTTCTGCTTCCATTCACGGCCGGCTCTCAGTTCGTGGGTGGCTGGCTGCGCTCCATTCGCAGGCGACCTGCCCTGCCCGTGGCGGCTTTTGCCCTGTCCGTGGCAGCTTTTTGCCCTGCCCACGGCGGCTCTGGCCCACCCATGGCGGCTTGCCCTTCTCAAGGCGGTCTGCCCGCTAGGAGAGGTCCCCGGGAACCAAACCCGGGGCCTCCCATGTGGTATGCCGGCACCCTATCCACTGGGCTATCCAGCCGGCCCCCAAAGCACTTTCTCTGGCCATAATGAAATAAAACTGGCTATCACAGCAGGCAGAAAAAGGGAAAAATTCACAAATATATGGAGATTAAATTACACACTATTAAATAATCAGCAGTTTAAAGAGAAAATTGCAAGGGAAATCAATAAATATCTAGAGACAAAAGATAACAAGAATACAACATTTCAGAATCTATGGGATGTAGTGAAAGAAGAGCTAAGAGGGAAATTTATAGCCCTTGGTGTTTACATTAAAAAAGAAGAAAGAGCTAAATTCAACCACCTAACTGCTCAGCTGGAGGAACTAAAAAATGAACAGCAAATTATTCCCAAAGAAAGCAGAAGGAATGAAATTACAAAGATCACAGCAGAAATAAATGAAATTGAGAACAACTACAAAAAATAGAGAAATAACAAAACCAAAAGTTAGTTCTTTGAGAAGATCAACAAAATTGACCAAACCTTAGCTAGTCTGACAAAGAAAAAAAAAGATAGAATATGCAAATAAATAAAATCAGAAATGAAAATTGGGACATTACTATTGACTCCATAGAAATAAAAGAGGTCATGAAAGGGTACTGTGAACAACTATACGCTAACAAATTAGACAATATAGATGAAATGGAAAAATTCCTAGGAACGTATGAACACCCTTCACTAACCCTGGAGGAAATAATAGACCTCTACAAACCAATCAAAAGCAAAGGGATTGAAACAGTCTTCAAACAACTCCCAAAACTGAAAAGTGCATTACCAGATGGCTTCACAGGTAAATTCTACCAAGAATTCAAAGAAGGTTTAATACAAATCTTATTCAAACTCTTCCAGAAAATTGAGCAGGAAGGAACATTACTAAAGTCATTCTCTAAAGCCAATATCACCGTAATACCAAAGCAAAATAAAGATATTTTGAGAAAAGAATATTAGAGATATATTTCCTTAATGGCTATGGATGCAAAAATTCTCAACAAAATAATCACTAATTGAATCCATCAACACATTAAAAGAATTATTTATCATGATCAAGTGGGTTTTATCCTAGGCATGCAAGGGTGGTTCAACACAGAAAATCAATCAGCATAATATACCACATTAATAAATCAAAGAAGAAAAATTATATGATCATCTTGTTTGATGCAGAGAAAGAATTAGACAAAATCCAGGATCCTTCCTTGAAAAAACACACCAAAAGATAGGTATTGAAGGAAGATTTCTCAACATGATAAAGGACATAGATGAAAAACCCACAGCTAGCATGGTGGTGAATGATGAACGTTTGAAAGCCTCCCTTTTGAGATTGGGAATAGGCAGGAATGTCCACTGTCACCACGGTTGTTCAATATAGTGCTAGAAGTTCCAGCTAGAGTGGTCAGTCAAGAAAAAGACATAAAAGGTGTCATAATTTGAAAGGAAGAAGTAGCACTTTTGCTTTTCACAGATGATATGATCTTCTACTTATATAATACTGAAAAATCAACAAAAAAGCAACTGGAGCTAATAAATGAATTAAACAGTGCCAGGATACAAAATTAATATGCCTAAATCAGTAGTGTTTCTATACACTAGTAATGAGAGATCTGAGGAAGAAGTCAGGAAAAAGATCCATTTATAATAGCAGCTAAAAGAAATATTTAGGAATAAACTTAACCAAGGATGTAAAGCACTTGTATTCAGAAAACTACAATCCTAAAACTAAAAGAAATTTTATTTTATTTTATTTTATTTTTTTTAAGATTTATTTATTTTATTACATATCTCCCCTTCCCCCCGCTGCGGCGACGCGCCGAGAATGGTCACTGCGCAGGCGCGGCTTTCCCCACTTGTGGGCGGTCTCTGCGTCTGTTCACGGCCGGCTTTCAGTTCGCGGGTGGCTGGCTGCGCTCCATCCGTGGGCGACCTGCCCTGCCCGTGGCGGCTCTTGCCCTGTCCGTGGCAGCTTTTTGCCCTGCCCACGGCGGCTCTGCCCGCCCATGGCGGCTTGCCATTCTCAAAGCGGTCTGCCCGCTAGGAGAGGTCCCCGGGAATTGAACCTTGAGCCTCCCATGTGGTATGCCTGCGCCCTATCCACTGGGCTATCGAGCCAGCCCCAAAGAAATTTTAAAAGAACTAAATAAATTGCAGAACATTCTGTGCTCATGGATTGGAAGATTAAATATCGTTAAGATAGTTCTATCCAAATTGATATACAGGGTCAATGCAATCTCAATAAAAATTCCAAAAGCCTTTTCTAAAGAAATGGAAAACCCAATTATCAAATTTGGAATCATAATGGACCCCAAACAGCCAGAAACATCTCTAAAAACAAAACAAAACAAAACACAGTTGGAGGACTCTCACTTCCAGACTTTATATCTTATCACCTAACTTCAGTGGTAAAAACAGCATGGTACTGGCATAAAGATAGACGTATAGACACATGGAACCTAATTGATGGTTCACAATCAAACCCTCACATCCACAATCAAGTGTTTTTTTTTAACATATCCCCGCCCCCCCTTCTGCTTGTTCTTGCTGTGTTCATTTTTGTGTTCTTCTGTGTCTGCTTTGTCTCCACCCGTTGTGGCGACATGCCGAGTCAGCTCACCGGTGAGCGGCGGCCTTGTCCATTCATGGGCGGCTTGCCCCACTGGCGGGCGAATCTGCTCTGCTCACGGGCAGCTCCGTTCTGCTCGTGGGTGACTTGCCTTGCCCGTGGAGGCTTTGCCCTGCCCGTGGAGGCTTTGCCCTGCCTGTGG